>NCQT01142161.1:4706-19168 GCA_002740465.1 Stenocereus thurberi | reverse complement strand
ACATTTAATCAAATTAGAATATTACGTATTAGAAAAACATCATCTAATACCTTGTAATCAATTTACTAGCAAATTAATTTAACAAAGATTTATAATGATTATCTAATTAAAAAAGATGGATTTGAGCCATCCATGATTAATTAGGATGATACTATTACCTAAAAGACTATAACTTTTATGTATTAAAGCCTTTTAAACTATCATATGAATTCATATTAAACTAACTAGCATGCATTATAAATATCATGAACGATAAATACTAATCACTATAGAATCATGAATAACAATCAACTAGACAATAAAGCATGAAACTTATTTCAAAATAATTAATTTAGCATGGTTTCAAATAGATTATACTAAGCACAAGAAAATTACTCACTCAGATTAAAAATTAAATCACAAGAGTTTAGTAAAAATTTCATGTTTAATAATATAAAGAGTTTAACTAATTAAACAAAATAATAATAACAATTCAAACAATAAAAAAAACTTGATAATAAGCAAGGTGAGGTGTGAGTGTACGGTTATGATGATTATGATTATCGTTGATGGCGACGATGAAGATGAGGCGTGCAGAGGTAGAAGGCTAGGGATTGATGCTGATGACTTACGTTGAGGAGGAAGAAGAAGGACGTGAGGATGTGAGGATGGAGCCGTGACTTATGGCATGATGGTGGGATGAAACAGCCGTGATGGTTGGCGTGGAGGAAGAAGGTGATAGGAGACTGTCGTGATTTTATATGAAGGAGAAGACGCTGATGGTTCTGCCTTGGGGTTGATGGTTCCATGAGATGGAATGATGTATGATTTTATGGTGGGGAAGGTAGCTAGGGTTTTTTTCTTAGACTCCTTCTCCCCCAAGTCTTCTAGCTTCTCTTAAACTCTTGTAACCCCAGTCCAAATAAATAATTATGAAAAATAATATTTTTCATAAATTATTATTCTTGAACCGACTTGATAGCCAAGCGTGTAAAACCCGAACTTCGATGTCTTCTCTTCTCCTTTTTATTTTATTAATACTTAACCTGAAAAATATATAAAATAAAGTAAATTAGACGAAATAATATATATAATAAACTTAAAATAATTATTAAAACAATGCATGAATTATGACTTAACTAACTCCCGCACTCTTAGATTTTGGACGTCCTCATGCAAAGAAATCTTAAACTCGAACTAACAATTGACCCTCTTTCTTTCTTATAAAGTCATGCATAACTATGATATTCATACTAGGCCTTGGCTTGCTTTAAAAACAATTTCATTGAAAATTAATTAGTTTTTCATCCTATAAGTGAATAACTACTAGACATCCAACTACCATCAAAGAGTTTCTTCATCAACCTCATAACATTTTCTTAATAAAGTAACAAGATCAATAATTATCCATCTCTTTTAAATATGCATACACCAATCAAGAGGTCTAAAAAGTTTATGATAGAAAAATTGAGGTGCGGTATGGCTATAGGGACAATTGAACCAAAAAGAATAACTCATTGAAATTGATTCTAACTTGCCCTGCAATTTTTTCTTCTTTTTTTTTTCTTTTTTTTCACACTCCACTTGCGCACATATTTGAGGCCCATATATGGTCTTAGAAATTAAACACTCGCTATCTCACACTCACTCGAATAGAGGTGCTGGAGCAAACATTTTATTTTCATCATTATTTTTATTTATTTTATTGACTCACTAGCATGGGAAGCAAGCTTTCTAGTGGTAGTATTGCCTCAAAGGGTAGCACCCAGTAGCGCATGCCTCAAAGGAGTACTTGTCATTTCTGACTTTGACTCTTTCTTTTTTTCCCCCCTTTCAATATGACAAAAAAAGCCACAATTTTAATAAGTTATTCTACTAATTCAATAGTTTAGGAAATGCTAGGCCATTTTGTTGTCTCTGAAGCGGATATAATACATGATCAAATAAGATGAATAATCATGACAGTTACTCATTAAAGAGATATATGAGGATCAACTCAAACTTCTCTGAAAGACAACTAGCATGCTCAGAAGTCTTCACTCATAAAAGAATAAACTATAAATAGCTACGAAAACAAAAATTTTAAGCAAGCAAGCCTAGCATAAACTCATATCATGCATTATTGGTAAGAAAAAAAAATTTTCTCGATTTTCTTTTTTTTTTTTAAAATAAATACTGCAGAGATCAAATGCAGGATGCACCCCCCACACTTAATTCATGCATAGTCTCTAATGCATGCAAAAATAAGGAAATAATGAAAGCAAAATTAAATAGATACTTCCCTAAAAATATTGGGTTGCCTCCAAACCAGCGCCTTTGTTTACAGTTGTTAGCTCGACGTCATGAAGCTCCTGGATCCTCTAGTTGGATCTCTTCTAGTTTTTGTAACTGCAATTTGCATTCTCTTCCTGCTAACTCATAGTCAAGATTACATTGCTTCATAGCCCAATATGACTTATGTTCTATCTCAATAGGAAGATGATATGACTTTCCAAAGACTAACCTATAAGGTAACATACCAATAGGGGTCTTGTATGCAGTCCTATATGCCCAAAGAGCCTCATCTAGCCTAAGGCTCCAATCTTTCCTGTCTGGCCTAACTACTTTTTCAAGTATGTCCTTGATTTCTTTATTAGATATTTCAGCTTGGCCATTTGTGTGGGGTGATAACTAGTGGATACCTTATGAATAAGCACCTTAACAAGTTTTTCCTCTTGGTCAAAGGTAAGTGCGCTATAGATGATGACAGGCAAAGTCTCATTCTCCCCTAAATAAGCATCCTTCAAATTATCAGGTAAAGGTTTCAATTTCAGTTGAGGATGTGAAATGCTAGAGGGAAGTAATTTAGCATGATTTTCAGGCAATTCAAGCTTATTAGGTCCATTATGCACTTGCAAGTGGAATAACGACCCTATCACATCAACTAGATTATCATTAACCTGGTATGTCATTTTCTGAAACTCAGCATGATCAAGACTCTTAGTAAGCACAGTAAACAATTCATCTTCATGAGACAAGTCATAAATATCTTGGGACAACTCATCAATAACATTAAGTATATACACGTAATTCACATTAGCAGGAAATCTCATGGCATCAAAAATATTAAATTTTAATCTCATGGCATCAAAAATATTAAATTTTATCACTTCACCATCAAATTCCATGGTTAATGCTCTTTTATGCATGTCAATTTTAGTCCTAACTGCTTTCAAAAATGGCCTGCCAAGTAAGATGGGAATATCATGACTTGTATCACTCATGTTCATCACAAAAAAATCAGCAGGAAACACAAGTTCATTCACTTGGACTAGGACATCCTTTAACACTCCATCTGGGTAAATACTGCTCCTATCAGCTAGCTGAATCACTATACCAGTTTTCTTTAATTCTCCTAAGTTCAGTTGGTCATAAATAGACCTAGGCATAACATTAATGGAAGCACCTAAGTCAAGCATAGCCTCATCAAAATAAAGATTTCCTATTTTACAAGGAACAGAAAGCACACCTAGGCCTTTGCACTTAGGGGGAAGTTTCCTTTGAAAAACTACAGACACATTTTTCCCCACACTTATCTTTTCATTCCCTGCTAGCTTTCTTTTAGTAGTACACAATCCTTTCAAGAACTTAGCATAACGAGGCACCTGTTTAATGGCATCAAGGAGAGGTATGTTGATCTCTACCTTCCTAAATATCTCTAAAATCTCTTGGTTAGCCTCATTCACCTTACAAATAAGGCTTCGAAATTTACTAAGAAAGGGTGGAATTGGCTTATAAGGTTCTCTTTTCTTCTCTTATTTTCTTAGTAGTCAGATTAGAATCTGTATCTAACTCTGGTTCAGCCCCTTTGACCTCTAACTCAGGTTTCGATTCTCTACTCTTCCTAGGTTCTTTTAACTCTTTCCCACTCCTAAGTGTTATGGCACTAACATTCTCCTTAGGGCTAGGGTAAGGCTGAGANNGTAACCTATTATGCATTGGAGCCTGCAAGTTGCTAACTATGATATCAGTTGCAGTCTGTCTTTCTTGAACCTGCTTAAGAGTTGCCTCCATATTCTGGAACCTATCATCCATCTTCTTAAGGACTTGTTCTAGTAGGAAGTTGGTCATATATTGATTAAAAGGTTGATGAGATGTTTGGTCAAAACCAGGTGGATTGGTTTTAGGGCTATACCTAAGATTGGGGTGGCTTCTCCATCCTTTATTATAGGTGTTAGAATATGGATCATACCCCCTTTGACCTTGGTTAGAATAGACAATATTAATATTTCTCTCTTGAAGCATAGGACATGCATTAGTAGGATGCCCCTCTAGACAACAAATGTCACATATGCCTGCTTTTTGTACTCCCCCAGTGATAATCTTATTTAACATAGCAGTAATGTAAGATAACTGACTCTTTACAGATGGGCTAGAACCAATCTCATTAACGCTTTTAATTTGCGACTCCCTAGCATCAAACTGTTGAGTATTTTGAGTCATTAAATTGAATAAATTTCTAGCCTCTGTTGGAGTTTTATTAACTAGAGCACCCCCACTAGCAGCATCAGCTATATTACGATCCATAGGAAGCAAACCCTCATAAAAATATTGAATTAACAACTGTTTAGTTATTTGATGTTGGGGACAACTAACACACAGTTTATTAAATCTTTTCCAGTACTCACAAAATTTTCCCCATTCATTTGTTTGATACCACATATGTCCTTCCGAATAGATCCAATTCGGGATGCTGGAAAAAATTTCTCTGAAAATGATTTATGCAATGCAGTCCATGTAGAGAAAGATCCAGTAGGCATGTAATACAACCAATCTTTAGCATTACCTAGTAAAGAAAAAGGAAAGACTGTCAACCTAATTTGGTCTTCAGGAATCCCCTCAGGCACCATAGCAAAGCATGTGATAAAGAGTTCACTAATATGACGATATGGGTCCTCTCCAGCTAATCCATGAAACTTGGGTAGCAGATTGATGAATCCAGAGTTCAGTTTTCAAGGTTTATCTAATGCAGCATAAGTAATAGACATAGGTTGTGTTTCTAGATTGGGGGTAGTAAGTTCTCGAAGAGTAGACATTCTTACCTCTTTAATCTTAAGACTTACTGATTTAGGATGGCCTTCTTTGTTTTTAGCTTCCAACGGTTGCTTCCTGTCCTCTCCAATTTCCTTACCACTCCTTAATTTCATACGTTATGGGGAATCTAAAAATTAAAACACTAGAGTGAAAACAAAATAATAAAAGCAGTAAAATTAAATAGAAGTAAACTAACAATTTTATTTTCTTTCCCCGGTAACAGCGTCAAAATTTGTAGACCTTGTCGTAGAGCTATAAATTTAACCACTACTTCGACTTATAAATAATATCTATAGCATAGAAAAGTAGGGATGGATCCCACAAGGAAAGATTATATCAAAAGGTTAGTTTAATTCTCAATGATTTTACTACTCTAATTTATTGTTTCTTCTCTTTGTATTTCTAAAATAAATCAAATTTAATAAATAAAAATCTGGAAAAGAATACTTAATATTACTCCTAAATACTCTAAATTTATTTCTGGGAATAAAACAGTAAATAGCTATCCTAAATAATCTAGAATATAAAAACAGAAATAATAACACAATATTCAACTAAAAATTAAAACAGAAAATAATAAGCAGAAAATTAAAATTAAAAAAATTACAAACAGTAATCTAAACTTATATTCTTCAAGTTTATAAGTTTATAACTCCAAAATTATATATAATTAAATTCAGAAAAATCAAAACAGAAAATTAACTCCTGAAAATACAAACAGAAAATAAAATCTGAAATTAGAGAAAAATAAACTGAACTAATATAAATATGAAAATAAATAACAAAATTGTCTAGATTTTAGGGTGTAATTTTCTAGACTTAACAGGACCTAAAAAACATGAAATAAAAATTAAAAACGTAATTTTCAGATTTATTAAAATAAAAACCTGCACATATCCAATTCACGAAATACTTCTAACAAAAGGAACTATTTTTAGTTTAATTTCTAACAAACCAATAATTAAAAGGCAAAACAAAATATAAATTAAATCTAAAACTTATAATCACTCTAAAAATCAAAATCTAACTGATCTAATATTACCAAGACACTCCTAAAAGACTCTCTTTTGGGGGGGTAAACAAAATTTATAATAAAGCTAATAATTGAAGAATAAAAATTGACAAACTAAATAAATTAATTAAAAAGCGACAAATAATTATAGAAGATACCAACTTTATGAAAAATGCTTAGCATAATCTATGTCCACCATGCAAATTAATACTTATCATCAACACACAAGTCGATTTTTATCATGAGTTAGACTGTAGAACACACCCACCAGTGGATCTTCCCCATTTTTTCTTATATTATAGTTTATTTAGGTCCAGCTCTAATATAAACCCTACTAATTTTGATAAACCTCACATCAGTGCAAGAATTTACTCAAACTAGAGCATCACGTATTAGAAAAACATCATCTAACGCCTTATAACCAATTTACCAGCAAATTGATTTGACAAAGATCTATAATGATTATCTAATTAAAAGAGATGAGTTTGAGTCATCCATGGTTAATTAGGATGATACTATTGTCTAAAAGACTATAACTTTTGCGTATTAAATCCTTTTAAACTATTATATGAATTCGTATTAAACCAACTAGCATGCATTACGAATATCATGAACGATAAACACTAATCACTATAGAATTATGAATAACAATCAACTAGACAATAAAGCATGAAACTTGTTTCAAAATAATTAATTTAGCATGGTTTCAAATAGATTATACTAAGCACAAGAAAATTACTTACTCATATTAAAAATTAAATCATAAGAGTTTAGCAAAAATTTCATGTTTAATAATATAAAGAGTTTAACTAATTAAACAAAATAATAATAATCATTCAAACAAAAAAAAACTTGATAATATAGCAAGGTGAGGTGTGGGTGTACGATTATGATGATGATGATTATCATTGATGGCGATGATGAAGATCAGGCATGGAGAGGTAGAAGGCTAGGGATTGATGGTGATGATTTACGTTGAGGAAGAAGAAGAAGGGCATGAGGACGTGAGGATGGAGCCATGGCTTATGGTGTGATGGTGGGACGAAATAGCCGTGATGGGTGGCGTAAAGGAAGAAGGTGATGGGTAGGAGGCTACTATGATTTTACATGAAGGAGAAGAAGCTGATGGTTCTGCCATGGGGTTGATGGTTCCATGAGATGGAATGATGCATGATTTTATGGTGGGGAAGGTAGCTAGGGTTTTTTTCTTAGACTCCTTCTCCCCCAAGTCTTCTAGCTTCTCTCCAACTCTTGTAGCCCTACCCCAAATAAATAATTATGAAAAATAATATTTTTCATAAATTATTATTCTTGGACCGACTTAATAGCCAAGTGTGTGAAACCCGAACTTCGACCTCTTCTCTTCTCCTTTTTATTTTATTAATGCCTAACCTGAAAAATATATAAAATAAAGTAAATTAGACGAAATAATATATATAATAAACTTAAAATAATTATTAAAACAATACATGATTTATGACTTAACAGTACTACGGGTAAGACAGTCATTAGGGGTTTCATCACTACTATTGCTGGATGTTTAGGTGTTGAGCCCCCCACCCCATTGAAGAGGATCGCGTTTCAGGGTTCAAGCGGCTTGATAAAGCTGCTTTCAAACAAATGAAATTCTGTAAGGTTATGGCTAGGTGATTGTGTTAGATTTACCATGTGAACTAGCTTTTGCCACTTTCCAATGTTGAGAGGATCACCTTACTTCACCATGATAACCTTTCATAGTTACTTGGTGACACTGATATGGTTCTTCCTGCAACACCTGGACCCCCACCTACTTTCCATGGTGGCCCTAGTTCTTCCTCCCAGCCTTCTTCCACTGACTATGAGGAAGTATAAGCCACCCTTAGATCCATTCAAGAGGAGCAAACCTCCCTACAAGCCCATATTGAAACTGATCACACTGCTCTTCGTGACTTTATCCAAGAGCGACATGATGAGCTCCATGGGATAATAGCTTTCCAAAATCGATATTTCTAGGACTTTAGGGCTTTTCTTGAGACATGGAGAGATTGGCATATCTCTCAAGGTCATCCACCACACCCTTCTTCCCTTCCTTTTCTCCATATATGCTTGCATTAAGAATAATGTTTTGTCCAAGCATGGGGGAGTTAAGTAGCTTTGCTTTGGCATCTGATGCCTGGTTCCTTAGTGTGAGCATGGATATATATTGTTCATGATTGCATTTAGTTTTGCATTTTAGGGTTTACTCCATATAGCTAGCACATGTAGTTAACGCATTAAGTGTCATTATAGTAGTTTTGCATTTCTTGTCCCTTAGAAGCATGACATTTAGGGTAGTTTTGCATTTTACATTTGCTTTCATTTGGGCTTGTATTTGAGGGGGGAAACAAAAAAAGCAAATAAAAAAGAAGATAACAAAACTAGAAAATTAAAAAAAGATCCTCCAATGATGAACATGGTAGACTAGTTAGTCACCTTTGGTTTAGAATGTTCCTTTGTTATGCCCAACTGTGAATAAAAGTTTTTAGAATTGAGTTTGTGAAAACGTGTGCTTTATGTTTTGGCTTTGTGTTGAGTGTGTATTGTTTGCCCTATGACTCTTTGGATAAATATTGGCATGCGGATCCAAATGAGCTAGTTATGACTTTGGTAGATATCCCGTGAGGTTTTGAGCTTTATAAGGCGAATCTATCAATTTTAGTNNNNTGCCTTTTCTTGAGTGACTCTTCCTAGATATCATTTCTCTAGAACTTGCTTTGACTCTCGCCAAGATCACATTGAGCACATGCATGTAGGTAAAATGACTGAGACATTCTTTGATTTGATGAACCCTATAGTTCAAATAGCCACAATTGTATGCATGATATATCCTTTGATAACCCCTTTGAGCCTTAATCCATGTTTATTGACATGAGCCTTCATATTTAGCCGTTCACCAAACACATATCTTATGTTTGAGCCAAGACTAGAGAGAATTTCACTCCGCGTAGAATTTTGTTTAGGAGTTAGTTTGGAACATTGAGATCTTTTTAGTGGTTTGGTTTGTAGGCAAAGGGTTTCTTGTTGATATGTTCATTTAAGAGATCCCTTGTTTTATTGTAGAATGGTTGGAGAAGAATTGAAACAAACCAAAAACAAAATAAAAGAAGAGTTTGATGTTTATTTCCATAGCCGCACCATTTTGAAATGAAAGAAAAAAAATGAATAAGAAAAACAAAAAAGAAAATAAAATAAAAGAGGTTGGCCTTGTTGGATATAATTGTTTAATTTCAACTCTTTTCTTCTCATTTGGTCATGTAAGGGAGAGTTATTTATGATGACATTAGGAGATTTTTGCTGTTAGTTTTTGGCTTTTAGCTCATCATTCCCAAAAATATTTGTTCCCCTCTTACCTTTACCCTTGGTCCCTTACAACCCATATTATTATATTAAGTCCTCATGATTATTTAATATGTGCATTGCATATTAGTAATGGCAAATTAGAGAGTTTTAGAAAGCTTATGGTAGAATTGAGTCTTTGGAATGAGAATTAAGGCAACCTTACTACATCTTCAAACACATTAGTGAAAAGTGTCACATGATTAAAGTGAGGTTTTACCAATTTTTCAAACTCTAACTATTTCCTATGCTGGCGTGATTGTATTCGATGCTTTGGGGTGATTGGTTCAAACTTTGACATTATAGGCTTAAAGGAACTTTGAAAACTCCATCTTCCCGTTTGATTGCTAAATGTATTTGAGCACTAATTGGCTAGCTTTGGGTCGATCTTTCTATTGAAGATACGGCTAATCTATTACCTAAGGAGGTTGTCAATAATTTTTAGTTTTAGGATTGCTTGGGGACAAGCGTTTGTTCAAGCATGGGGGAGTTTGATAAATGTTTTGAATGTGCATCATTTAAGGGTCATTTGATAGCATTGTCTAGGGGATTTGTGTGTTTTAAGTATATGATCTGCATCCCTTTTTCTATTTTACACACGGATACGTTTCTCTGGTGTGTTTTGCAGGTTTTAGGCCATTTGACCTGGGGTTGATCGTTATTTGGACATTTTTGAGTCACCACAGTAGTACCCTCATTCTATATGGCTGTGGAGCAAAGAAAGAAAGATGAGCTCATGGCCAGAGGTGGCAACGGTCTAACCATGGTGCCTACCATGATCTGTGGTATATTGGTAATTGTGAGTCTCTTTGTTTTCACTCGAATGTGTGGCTGATGAAGTTTGAGTTCGTTTATTTGAGGGCATTTTTTGCTGTAAGCAGCAGAGGGACACTCACCCTAAATTTAATCTCTCTCATTAGTTTTAGAATTTTTTCTAGCTTTTCTTGAAGACAAAGAAGATTAGAATGAAGGGATTAGCAATTAAATCCTTGAAGGTTGAAAGATCATTGAAGAAGCTCCATTGTTGTTAAACTTTCTCTTCTCTCTTCTTGAGCTTTAGTTTGTTTGATTTAGATGTTGTTTTGTTTAATCATGAGTGAGTAGTTCAATTCAATTTAGAGATGATTTTGCTGAAGTATTGATGTTGAATCTTTAATTTTATTTCTTGTGCTCAATCTATTTAGGAATGGTTTTATTCTATCTTGTGATTGTGTTCATGTGAGTATGTTTTGACGAGATTTGCTTGTATATATTAGATAGTTGAGTGAAGTACTGAAAGGAGAAACTCATTATTAGACCAACAAGATTGTACTTGACCTAGTAATCCTTGAGAAAGAATTGCAAGTTTTGAGGAAACCTTTAGCAATAAAAAAATCTTTAACCTAGACCAAAATGATGACATTTGAAAGAATGATAATTAGTTTACTGTAGGAAATTCAATTTATTTTGAAAGAAAAGGTTGATTTTAGTTAGATTACAATTCCTTGAACAAATCCACACTGGAAAAGCGTGCGTGTTTAATTCAAAGATTCAACACTTTAATTAGGCAAAATTAAATCCATAGATGCTTCACTTTGATTGAATTCCCACATTGTTAATTAGCATATTTGAAAAAATCCGCTAAAATTAGTTCATTTAGCATTTTCTATAGGACAAGACTCAATAGATTGCGATTGATCCTAGATGATGATATTTTATCTAGACTACAGCACCCGTGTACTTGTGGGTTGTGTCAAGTGGCTCACTTTAAGGACTTGAGATGGGAACAGAATCATATACTAGCCCAACTAACTTTGCAATCCCATAGTATGCATTATAAGAAGTGGATTTGGCATGACTCCAGATTGATACAATAGGTTAATAGGATGATGGTAAATTAGTAATAAGCATCTGTTGAGAAGACAAAATTAATTTAAAGGTTTTAATGTAGAACGTTTAGATGAGGAAATAATCATTTTATAAGACAGTATGGAAATGACAATTGCAAGAGAGAATACATATTGAATTAACTAAATATTACAATATTACTTATGCTAAATAAGTAATTATTAACGCTAAATAAAAATTATAAATTGTAGGGTATTACACCCTACCACGCAATAAACTGACCTTCCCTAGGTAGGCAAGAGCCAACAAACCCAATGCTCAAGTGTGATGAGCGACGCTTGGTGCTAGCTTGTCGATCAATCTGCAATTTGTGGCCCTCTTGGTTCATATCACCTTCAAAGATACATTACTTATGATGCTAGTTCTATTTATATGTTACACGAGTGGTTTCCCTTGACTCACTACACAATCCCTACTAGTAGGTGAATTATTCGTCCTCCCTTGGTCCACCAAAATGGAATCATTATTACCTCTACCTCACCAAGCAACACATCTTTAACCCCCTGAGATCATTATAAAATTCTTTAAGCATTCGTCAATCCATAGATATGTCCATTAGAGTCATATTCAATACATTAAATTTTATTTCATGCCCCAAATATGTTATTTTTTTTACATTCCTAACAAAATTCATAATTAAAAATAATCTCCCAAGAGTAAACTGGCTCCCAAATATCTATAACCAACTCTTTTTCCCCTTCTACCCTAGACAAATCCTAAGTTGTAGCCAAATAATGTGAATCATAAGAAGCCTTTCATCAAAAAGCCTTTTTGGTTTTCCTAAGTGATTTATCATTTGTCCCCATCATAAGCTTCATGAATATGACAATCACAGTAAGGACACCAATGGCATGAGACCCATGTTGACATAGTATAGTTTGCTTAAAGGTAACTAAATTATATACCAATAGAAATTCTCAATAGACATATGCTAGAACATTATTAGTCCTTCTAACCACTCAGTCTAATCTTATGCTTTTCAAACAGAAGAGGTTATAAAGATTAGTATCAAATAACAAATCCATAGCATAAAGAAAATGTAAAGATCCAAATAAATGCAAATAAGACAACAAATGCTAGGGTTCATGTCACATAATTGCAACTGAATTATAAAATAATGATTACCTGAATGATGATAACTTTAGAGCTGCTAAGAAAATGTCACCTGAAAAGAAAGATTCAGAATGCCAAAAGAAATTCAAAGCACAATATAGATTCCAGCAAATTGATTAGAAATATACTCATCCCAAAGTAACAGAAAGCAAACAACGAGATAAGGCCGCTGTTTAAAAAAAAAATTGGTAGCAATATGAAATATAAAGAAGAAAAATGCATGCATACAAATGTCATAAGCAGCCAAGTTAATGTACAGATTACAAAGTTGAGTTCAATGAACATGCGAACAGAAGTATAGGATCACAATGTTGAAAGTAGCACAAGGCATAATTTATATTCATGATGAAATGGGAATAAGCTTACCAAATGACAAGGATATCCACGGCTAAAATGGTGAATGTTACTCCCATAAAGTAATTGGCTACAATAGGTTATAAAGAGTTTATCCAAGTAAGGTATGAAAACAATGAAACAGAGGTTGAAAATTTTTAACAATGGTAATGTACGTAGAGTAGTAGGTCCAAGGAATATAAGGAATATTATAAGGGCCTCCTATATAGCACACCACTGTGGTCACCCACCCTTGAGAACTATCTTAAGGTCACTTATTACTTGGGACTATCTACTTTAACTTAATAACTCAAAGATCAATCAAGTCTCTTCGCAAATCACCTTGAGACTAACCAACATGAGCTATGAAGGTCTACTTAGGACTCTTACTATCACTCGCGATGGGGAATGACTAAATACCTCTTGCTCATGTGTGAGTTGTGTCCTCATCTTTGGATTTTAAGGTACTTATTTATTCTATACCAAAGTGATTTAGAATGTTTATAGCTGTAATAATGAGACTACCATATCAATCAAACACATAGAGAGCACACCAATTAACAATATTGGTCACATACCAACAATTTAAATCACCCATACAACAAACGTAACATGTATACCACTTGCATAATGACACTTATGAATTACATGCAGTTCCTCCACCCATACCTATGCTCACACTCTATTTAGCACCTATGTCCTTAAGGCTTAAGGTCATTCGTTAGAGTTAAGAACTCCAAAGTGAGTCACTAGGATCGAACCAATAGCTTTGATATCATTCTATGACGCTCTGAAAATTCTAATTCATTTTTTTCGAATCTTTAACTTATTTGTTCCAGTAGAAAACTCTTGTTGGGTGTCACTATTGTATTTCATTATGAAATACAAGGCAAAAAGGGATTTATTTATATATCAAAGAAAAGTTCTAAAGTGAACAATAAAAAGTGAAATGATCAAACTTAGCCAACAACACATAGAATATTTATTCCATGAGAAAGTTTTGATTTAACCCTCCAATGCGACCTCCCTCATATCCCATCCCCACACAACACGTTGTCACCTGAAAACAAAACATTTCGAACAATGAGATGGCACTCAACAATGCCTAGCCATAACGGAAAAATATTATTTAAATTCATTTCAAACATTGGTTAAGAGGGAAATAATTCATACGAATCAAAATAAATTGGTTCATTTCCCTTGCCCAAAGGCAGCAGGCATGTCACCGCCGTGGATGTTCAATTAGGAGCACCCACAAGGCCCTCTAAACTTTTCAACCTTAATTAACCTATTATGCAGTGGAAGCCTTGATTGGAATTTAGTCAAATTCAAGGGGGTGATTCTAAAACATGCATTTTTATACATACTTAGACCATACACAGTTTTACACATATGCACACAAAATACACCAGCATTGTATTTACTAAATATAATTTATAACATAAACACATAACGAGGTTCACATTTCTAGCTTCACTATCCAAAAAATATAGCTAATGCCTAACGTTATGTATGCTCCTATCACTTCCTTTAACTTTCAAACGCCTGAAAAATTGTGAGGTCATGAGCTTCCTAAGCTTAGTGAATAACCCTTAGCTTCCTCATTATCATCCTTTGCACATTAACTGGTTAACAAATAATCACATAGTACATATATCTTGTAACATATAAACAGAACATAGCTTATAGCATATAAAGGGCAACATAACAA
>NCQT01142099.1:5853-16505 GCA_002740465.1 Stenocereus thurberi | reverse complement strand
CGATTTCTTTTGATCAAGTAAAGGTATAAACCCTTCATAATGAGCCCCAAATGTTGATGATGATCAATCTCTCCCAAGAAAACCCAAGAGAGAGAAAAACCCCAAATCTTCTAATGATTGATTCTCACTTGAGAATAATTGAACAAAAGAGATAAATCACCCCATTCTTAAATCGTCTAAAGCACAGGCACCAATGATTAAATTAAAGGGATTAATGCAATCTCACCACTCTCCTTAGAGAGAAAAAGAAATTTGAGATTTTGAGAAAATACTAAGCATCATGCTCTCATATCATTAATCCAAGTCTGGAAAATATTACAAGGATCAAGCAAGTAAATAGGAGAGTAGCCTCTTCCCCGTGTCATGCGGTAACCAATAAGATTCTAGGAAAATTAATCAATGAAATCCTAACTAGTGTTGCAATTTTAAAGGTATTATCTAGAATATAGGTGAGCTGAAATTGGACTTCACGAGTGCTTGATTGGATGAGTCATCCACTGCCTCAATTGGATGGGTCAAGGACATATTTTCATGTTGGTACCTCTAAGACTAGTTGTCCAAGTAATATTTACCCCTAATTCATCCATTTTCTAGCCTAATTAATTCCTAATTAAAAAAACGTTCAATTCTAGACCTTACACTAACACTTGCTTGATTTTCACCCCACATCTTCTTCAATAATTGGATTTAGGAGACGTTTCTTATGGCTTGATGGAAACTAGGAAACTAAAAACTCGAGGCTATGTATACATGTATAATGCATCTAGATGAGGCATTCTATCTAGAAAACTAAAAATGAGCTAGTGAGGTGGGTTTGGAGGACAAAGTAGCTAAGCTCTTTATTTAGGGATACTAATTACCCAACCACCTTTTAGTTGGACCTCCTCAAGGGTCCTAAGTCAACATTAACCTAGTCGGACCTAGTCTTTGACTCAGAATCAACATGGAGCCTACTTGTTTAAGAACCTTGCTTATGAGAGTAAGTCCAAGCTTGGAGTTTTCTATGGACGACTATCGCTATCAAGTATTAAATACTGGCTGAATACTTTTCAGTCCTATCCCCTGATTAACATATTAATAATGCAATTAGTATGATCATTTAGGTACAATAATTATTTCAACAGTTACCTTTATGAGAGAGAAGTTGGGTGATTATTCCTTTTATGAAAGATGGCTAAGTACCAGTTAAAGATATTTACCAATGGGGGGTAAGAATTAGACTCCTTGAGGTATCTATCAAAGTCCTTGTGCATATATTTATACAGTTCAAGACTAAGGGCTAAGATGAAAGGAATTATCCAACAACTACTTTACTCACATCTAATGATACCATAGCTGTAAGGAAGTTGTATAAATACAAGAATCAAGTAAAGATTGAATGTTATAGCACTTGGGTAAGAGAAGCCGCATATTAAGAGATAAAAAGCTGTAATCATTGTGCTCAATCTTTTATATTTTGATTCTCTATATCTCTATTGTGAAGAAAGTGAGTGAGTATGACTACTTGTGTATTGGAAGTGTTATGCTCTTGAGAGTAGTGAACTCTAAGGTTTAGGGGCTCAAAGGGCTTTAAAGAAACAATGTTTGTAGGCAAATAGCATAGGTGTTCTTGCTAAGTGTGCAGAGACCCATTGTATGTGCAACCCCTGCGGACAACAAGGAATAGTTAGAATCTTCTTAGGAATTATTCTTTTTGACAATAAAGAGATCATAGCAGAAGTGAGCTTGTTAAGTTGCTCAGTGGAAACTATGCTTGTAAGCAAGAAGTTGATAAGCTCTTGCAAAACCTAGATTGGGAAGTTAGTGGATTGATTGAATCCTAGTGTTAAGGAAAGGGCCTTAGCTGGGAATGTAGGCTGAAAGTTGAGTTGGGTGAACCTTGTTTTTTTAAAAAATCTCCTATCACCGATCCCTTTACTTGGATTACATTCCTTGCCTTGTTCATCATAGTTTATTTCTAAGCCAGAGTATCTGTTTATGTTGATATCACATTCTCACTTAATGTTGTCTATATTTATATCCTTAATTTTAGTATTTTCAACACATTTTAAAAAACCAAAAGTTTTAATTGTCACCCTATTAACATCTCCTCTAAGTGATTAACCTTGAGAAGTAGGACCAATAATCACTATTAGTGGCGATTCTGGAAAAAACACCAACTTAAATCACTATAACTTTCTTCTTTCTTGCCTTAAATAGACAATTAAAATGGTTGAGAAAAATTTACAATATCTATTCATGTCTCCTATAGCACGACCTAAAAATCTACCAACTTGGGAAAAAAAGAGTTGCTAAACGCCTACTTGTCTAGCACTCTGACCTATGAAGATCAATTTGGAACTTTACTTCCCTTAGACATCTTAAGCCGAAAATGTGCAACATTTTTTTGCTAAAAATTTAAGCTAACTTCCTTAAGATATCTAAAAGTAAATATCTCAATAGAAGAGCCTAAAACACCCAAAGATCTAGAATATTATAAGTTGCTATTAGCAATATGCCATTACTATGCTAGACTTGAATCCGTGACCTCACTATTCGGCTACTTTGACTTATGCTGCAAAAGATACTTTAACCCTTGTATTAGGAATTAGGCATTTCAAGTGCCAAAAGGGAAGAGTGCAATCCCTTTGGCATCAATATCTCATAGGAAAACTTTTGCAAAGGTTATGCCAAACCCATTAGTTAAAGATGATTGGTCTCTTTTGGATTTGTTTGAGGTGTTGTAATAAATGGTGTCATGTACGAAACCATTTGGACAAATGAGAAACCAACGAGGTACATGAGTGCTATGCTTGAATAATAAGGTCTCTCCAAATCAAGTTTAAACCTATTTCACTGTAGCTTTAGTGTCTTGCTGTTGAATTCTAGATAACAGTGGTTTTTATATTTCTATTACAGGTAGGCTACATTTCCACTAATGTATGTAGACTTGAAACAAATAAGTAATTTCCGCTGAAAATATATAAGTAATGTGAACAAAGAAAAGTAGCGCCGACAAATAAGTTATTTGTTTAGAAATCTGGTAAGGTGAAAGAAAGAAATCTAAACTTTAAAGTAGCTGGCATCTCATACTACCGCATTTAGGAACCTAGGACGGCACATGCCGATAGTTCCATTAGTTAATCTCTAATAATTTCAAATTAGGTAGACATGTGAATCTTTCATTCATGTAATTAAATTCAATATAATTAAGTAATGTAAAAAAGTAAATATGAGATAAAGAAAAGGTCTGAGCAATGCACCTTGCTAAGTAGCAATTCAAATTAAGTGCCCTAGGTAAGAATCAAATCCAACCTGATGGTGTAGTGAAATTCGAGTGAATCTTAAGACCAACACTATTAGGATTCTTGTGAAATGCGTAACCAAACCATAAATATCAACATTGGAAAATTAAATTCAACTTGATGACATATAGCAACCTGAAACATAAAGTTGAATTTCAAAATGCAGGAACTATATTTTAGTGCAGTGTTGCATACGTGAGGTGAGGTCCACCCAAGTCTAGATGAGCAATGTTGCAGTAGTGCAGTAGTGCACATGCTAGATGGCCTACTATCTAAGGTAGAAATGATGTCATCCACTCTAAATTTACAAAGATATCATCCCTAGAGCAATTGTAAGATAAACATTATAGAATGCTGCTAGTGATAAGGAAAAAATATGGTTTAAGTTATCAGGATGAGGACATTCATGTAAGGGTTATCGACCATGGAATTGAAAATTGTAGTGACTCTATAATTGTTTTCCTCTAAGCAAACCCAACAATTGCACAGTCATATTTTAGCTTTGCCTTTCACCATACAAAACCAGTAATAACATTTCAACATCATGCAGTTTAGTAAGGTCATCCAAAGGTCATAACTCTAATATACAGGTATTTAGTAGAGCAAGACATGTTGATGAAATCATTGACTACTATATAAAAAAAAAAAGGTAACGAAGATAATTAGATTATATGGCTTAATAAATATCTTGAATACATTTGCTACAATTTCTAGAATATGAATGCTTCAAAATATAAGTTTTTAATCTAGGATATTGAATTGTAAGTCAATATCTTTGCTTAGAACTTTTGGTTCAGTCATAATGTTTCCGTGGTAATTTAACTACAGCATTTTACTTCTGTAATGGAAGTTCAACTCTGGCAATAAGTCACTCGAAACTATATATATCATGATTGTAGTTGTCTTTGAGCATTGAACAGAGCAAAGGAATTCAATAAGGCATACTATTCAGTATTCACCTTTCTTCCTCTTCTAAGAAAAATACCTTAATGAAAAAAGAATGATTGGACAAAACTCTATAAGGTTCCACCTCCCCGGGGGTGCATTCCCCCAAGAATTGTTGGGCTCGTATGCTACGTACCTTTATACTTTTTTAGAAATTATAGATTTATTTTTTTACTGTTATTTTTATTGTAGGTCTGACATATCTGGGCTATACATTCATAGAAGAATGGACTTGGGCCTAGCAAAAGAACCCGGCTGGGTCTCCTAGGCTAGACCAGGTCTATATCTCCTGGACTAGGTCCTGCCTAGCCCAGAATCCAAGTATAGGCCTGATCCAGGATTTCAGGCGGATTCCTAGGTCAGATTAGGTCCCTTATTCTAGTATAGGTAAATTCTAATGCCTAGATTCCAATATGTTTTCCTTTAGCCAACAGTACATGAACAGATGCAAAATTAAAACTTTAAAGAATTAGTCTTTAACTAAATGAAGTCGCCCATGAATTTTAGAAAAACTTACAAACAATGACACTTTTCCAAGCAGATCATATTGACAGGAACACCAAAGAGCCACATCGAAGCTGCTTTAAAAGGATTTTGGAAAGGCCCCAGCAATCCCTAGTGTAGGAACCCATCCTGACTCCTTAGTCTAGAACCAAGGTTCTAGATTTTAGGGTGATGGTACGGTGATGTGATGGAGTGCACCCTATCATCACTTGTCATCACTAACGACCTCTACTAATTAATATAAAAAATTAAAACTTAATCATACTAACATACGTCTATGCAACTAATTAGAATCATTCATATAATCATGCAAAAGGATACAAACTTTAGTGTAACATAAATAAAAGTAAAGTAAATAAATTACAGTCGACGGAGAATTACCTAAAGATTACATCTTTGGTAATTTGGAATCAAAAATCATAAAATAGGAGTAAAGTAGAAGAGTAGAGAAAGATAGAGTTTTTCCCCTCAGGATAACCCAGCGGTTTTACTTGCGAACCTAGCAGAGTCACACCTTTTTAATGGTTAAACCAATTCAGTATCTCCAATGTGTGGAGTATTTCTCTCCTCAATTTTGGTGCTTTCCTCTCTGTAATTGTTTTGATGTGTTTTGATGTCTCTAACTGAGTTAATGCCTCTAACTTATGTCTAATCCATGCCTCTAACGCATAGGATAGCCCCCTATGTATAGTGGTTGAGGCGATGGCCTGCATTGGTTTAGAAATAGGATACCTAATCCTAGTCCTATTAAGATTAATCTAAATAGGTACAATAATTTAGTTAGGATTCTGACTAACCAGTCTTGGTAAACTAATCAGCCTAGAATTCTAATTAATTAATCCCATTTGGGCGGAAAAGGACTCAGAGAAAGGGAACCAGGTTGAGTTTGCATCTACAGGACCAGGGCCGTTTCTTGGAAGCAGGAACCGGTGCCCAAGTTCTTATGTCGGGCTGCAAACTGCCCAGTTTGTTTGGGCCATAACTTTTACTTTCAACCTCTATTTTGGGGATTCTCTTTTCTTGAATGTTTATTGAGTTAGTTTCTAATAAGACTAATTTGATGATTTATAGATAAGTGTCAAACACGATAATAAGCAAATAGTGAATAGGTGTCATTTTCAACACTAATCCAAATACTTAACTTATATCTTTTTCATTGCTTACGGACTTTGGTGTATACTATGTGATTAGAAAGCTTATTTAATGAATAATGTTGATACCTAGACTTGACAATCTCATACTCCCTAGAGTGGATTTCAATTGGACGCCGAACATTATCGTCAGGGCCTATGTGGCTTTTTAGGCTTCATTAACCTTTTGGACTTGACTTTAAGGATTCCTCTATTGAACCCCAAGTACACAGGTTAGGGTGTGATTTTCGTTATTGGGCAATTAAAAATAAGATTCCATTTTTAAGCGTCTATAACTCATAGACTATATTAAGGATTTTTTGTTTGCTAAAAAAATGAAGCAAAAGGTATCAAAAAGAGGGCGAGGACAAAGCTACACAACATAAGTTAGATTAGGGCCTCTTAATCACTCAAACAGAGACAAACACCCTAACAAATCGATGATGAAGACCTCAGGAGCACCACTTTAGTTGGTGAAAACTATAGATAAGTAACAAGGAAATTAAGGAGGTAAAATGAGCTCATGCTCAACTTCTCATTTATAAACACTGAATGTGATTTCACAAGCTGCTTGGCAGGCTATATTCATGCCTAATCATATCATCTCCCAAACAGTGAAATACAAGAAAATGCAGAATGGTAGACATCGATGAATTTACCCCAAAAGGATAAATAACTCAAAGTAAGATACGTTCCTAAAACCTCACCAATGCATCTAAACATAATAGGCATCATAAAATATGTAACAGTAACTCAAATATGAGTCTTAAGTCTAAATTTAGAAAGTCAGGTTGAAAGTGGGAGATCTTTGACTTATCTAATACAATAAAAAACTTAATAGAAACAGATGAAGAAGAAGAGGTAAAACCTATGACTTACAAAGACACAAGTTAGAGCCACCCACAAGAATAGGATCATAATTTTAGAGTCTTTAGTCCCCCAACTACTATGAGAGAAAAACTATCAGAACCAAATATGTGATTTAAGTATCAATTAGCTCATCCCATTGAAACATAATATCGGTCATCCATAACAGTGTAAGAACACGCTCGTCACTCAAAAATTTATATGTTTTTCACTTATTGATGTCCCTTATTGAAGCCAATAGTCCCTCAAAGGCTCTTAAAGAACCTAACAAGACCACAACCATACAAGAGGAATTAAATCTATTTCAAAGAATCAAAGTGCCGACTCCAACCACTAGACCTAAGAACTACCTTGTCAAAGAAACCAAATATGTGCTTAGAGATAAGCTGGATGAAGCTAAGGCAGTTGTTAGAAACAAGTCTAGAGATGTAGCAAAAAGGGATAAGAGGAGGAAATAGGTTACGGTAAGACCTTTGTCCCTAATAGTTAGACTAAAAGCTATTGGACTTTTACTGGCTTTATACATCGTTCATGAACATAAAATTGTACTAAATGGATGTGAAATGCACCTTTTTGAGCGAGTACATACAAGAGGACATGCATATTAAGTAATCTCCTAATTTTGAAAACCTATAGAGGCCTGGTCAATTATATAAACTATAGAAAAGCTCTCATGGCCTCAACCAACCTCCTATATCCTAATATGGAAGACGAAGAAAGTTTCTACTAAAACACTATTTAAGAGAGGAAAATTGATAAGACATTGTTCATAAGAGCCAAAGGTAAAGATTTCTTACTTCTATAAATTCATGTTGATGATATTATCCTTGGAGCCAATAACCATGATTTATGCAATGAAATCTTGGATCTCATGTGCAAAGAAGTTGAAATGAGCCTATTGGGAGAATTGAAGTTCTTTCTTGGGTTAAAAATTAAGAAACGCGAAGAAGGTATCTTCATAAATCAGTGAAAACGCATCAAGGAACTGCTTAAGAAATTCAATTTATCAAACAAGAAGTCTGCCCAAGCCCTATGTTAACCACCTGTAAACTTGATGAAGATCAAAGTTAAAAAGCGGCCTTTGAGAACATGCATAGAGACATTATTAGATCACTATTGCATATAATAGTGAGCAAACTAGGCATCATGTTCAGCATGTGTTTCTGCACCAGATTTCAATTAGCCCCCAGATAGTTACACCTCATTGTTGTGATGAGTATCCTCAAATACCCGTCAAAGACTTTGAATCTAGGACTCTAGCATCCAAAATGAGAAAACGTTAAACTTGTCGAATACTTTGATGTTGATTATGTTGGATAGAGACAAAAAGAGAACCTTTGGATCATATCTATTTCTAGGACATTTTTTTGTCTCATGGCACTGCAAGAAACATAATCAGTGGCTATCTGTAGACATTTAGTCCATAAAAGTTGAAGATTATTGTGCTCAATTACTATGGATGTCGGAGTAGCTCAGAGATCATGGCATTAACTGTAAAGGAGTGACATTCATTTATGAGAACAAGAGTTCTCAAAACATAGCCTAGAATCGTATACAAAACTTAAGGATAAAAAACATAGAGGTAAGGCAGGGCTTCATCAGACACCATATAGAAAAAGATCACATTCGCTAGAATTTGTCCCTACTGAAAGACACCTTGCTATTATATTCACTAAACCACTAAGTGAAAAGTAATTCAGCTTCATTAGAAGAGAGTTACGAATGATTGACCTAGAAGCATAGATTAAGGAGGAGCTCTCTTACCTACATGCGTAACTACTAATAAGTTTATTGAAGTATCCTATAGGAACAATAACCAAAGAGACAATTAGCAACGGTGACATGACTCACTCACTGTTCCAAGTTAGAGATTAGAATCATGTTTATGATCTTCGGGTAGGCACCCTTATTAATGACTCTAATTAATTAATAATTTATAGTTACGGTTGACATTTTAAAATCCTTTTTAGAAATAGCTTTCAAAATTTCCAAACCTAACTTGAATTGAAATGGTTTGCTTTTTGAAATAAGAAGTCTTTTGCCATTTGTAACCATTAGGTATGTGTTGCATATGCTTTCAGTGATCGTTCCTTGCAGATGTCTCAGCTAGCCTGCTCTTTATATCCATATCTCATCCAGCTTACTTTTAATCCCATCACCTATTCATCCTATACTCTAAGAAATCCACTCTGAAATTTCCTTTTTTGTCTTCTCTATCAACCCACATGGCCACCATAGGTGAAAAGTAAAGTATCTCTAATAGACCTACTCCGGAGATGATAAGGCACTCAAGAGAAATTAAGATCCATAACTAAGGCAAAAACTCTCCACTAATATCTCTTCTAAAGGCTTTAAGCAACTAAAGAGAAATTTTAAAATAAAAGAGTTTAAATCATCAATTTAGAATATAGATAAAGATTAAGAGATTTTAGAGAGAAGTTGGTCTTTTGTCTTTTATTTTATCATCAACTCAAATCTAAGAACACATTTTGGGAAATGGGTCTATGGAAATCTCTCATGAGGGGAATTAGCTGATAAGCTATTAAGGCAAGTGGACTGATGAGAACCCTACAAATTACCTCAAGATAAATAAAAAATATAAAGATAATGATAAATTCCGTGAGCTGGAATTTCTAGCATTTCTCACCTATCTTTAGGAGGGTTTTAGAGAGTCATGCTTATACAATAGAGGTGCTGCAATTTGTAACTTCTTTCTTAGCGCATGTGGATTCATTCAATGTGTACAAATTTTAAGGTTTACAACTGTAATTCCCCAAATTGAGCCAAAATCTTGATTTCTCTAAACTTGAATTTTGTATATATTACACATAATTTTGATGATTTCCCTTAATGCTAATTTTTACCACATAGGGCTAACATAGACATCTTATGAAATAAAATAAAGTAGGGCTTGTGTCAATTGGGTACTCTTAAGTAAGACCAAAAATTCATCCAAATTATGCAAAACTACTGGCAAAAACCTACAGTGTAGTGTTTGGGGTTTCACCATTTTTAGGGAAAGGAAAATGCAAAACGTTAAAAAAATTTACTCCGTATGCCTAAAGTAGACACTAGACTTCCAAATTAAACATGGAATACCCAAATTTAACTGCGTTTCGTGGGTGAAAACGCATACTAAAATTGAGGGTTGTGCTTTTTTGGAGCCACTCTTGATGTGTTAACGTCTATATTATGAATGATTTGCCCTTAAATCCTCGGAATCATCTTTCACATAAGGAGCAAGCACCTTGAAAGGGCAATCTCCACGAGGCATAACTTTATTTTTCCTTCTTAATAGGAGCTCTTCCATCCTTATGTGTAGCCACAACAACTCACCTGCATTAAAAACCAAAAGCTTTTCATGCTTGTTTGCTCTAGCCTTGTAAGAGCCATTCACCTTCTCTATTTAAGCTTTACTTTTCTCGTGGAGCTCCTTCATTTCTTATCTCTTGCTTGGGCCTAATGGCTGACTCTATGCTCAATGGGAAGAGGAAGAAGGTCCATAGAAGCAAGTGGAATGACCGCATAACAAGCTTTAAAAGGAGAGTGAGAGGTGGTATGAGTAGGAGCCCAGTTGTAAGCAAGCATGGTATATCCTTAGATCCCATAATTTGAGGTTATTGCTTACTAACCTCTGAGTAAGCTGGAAAAAGTTTGGTTGAAGACCTCTATTTTTCCATTAGATTGGGGATGTCAAGTAGTGATAAATAAGAACTTGGTTCCTAAAAATTTTCTAAGCACCTCCAAAAGTGAGATACGAATTTGGTGTCCTCATCAGAGACAATAGTTCTTGCCTTCTTTACACCCCATGACGCTTGATGATTTCTTGACGTATAGGTGAGCAATATGAGAAGTTATATCACTTTTGTGGCATGGAATAAAGTGAGCCATATTAGAAAACTGATCAACCACAACGATACCA
>NCQT01142013.1:17832-30366 GCA_002740465.1 Stenocereus thurberi | reverse complement strand
AAGCCCACATCCCTCGTTCTCTCTCTAAACTCATCGCTTTTTCTCTCGAAATCGAACCAGCACCCACCACTATCTTCACCATCACCTCCATCCTGGCATTGACCATCATCTCCTGCACTCACCATCACCGAATCTCTTGCTTGACACCAGCACAGCATCCATCTCCACCGTCCACGCCATCCTCAAATCGAACGACGATGGCTGATTCGACAGAGTATAAATAAAGAGAGGAACAGTGAAATGGGGAGGTATCTAGGATTTTCTAGGGTTTTTAGTTAATTCGAGTTTTAGTAATTTAGGGTTTTATTTTTTCATTTCATCTCTTTTGATTCCAAATGCTAGATCCATTTTTAGCTTGTAAATCCGTTTCAAATCCCTGAACTCTTTGTTGGAACTAATTGGGTTTCTGTTTGTTTTGCAAATTATGCTTGAATATGTTCGTTTATTGATTCACTGTTTGCTATTCATGCTCTTCCCTCTTCCCCTATTCTTGCTCTGATGAAAGCTATTATAATGGCGATTCTACCATTATCAACGAAGGTTGAAGTTCATTTTTGGGTTGTCTTGGTTGATTTGGGCATCCCCCTCCCGTGTTTCTCCGGTTGCCCTGTTTTCGTCCTCTATTTCTGGTTGTGCTTAAAGAAACAGGGTTGAGTTGTGAACTGGGCGGACACCCTATCCTTTTCCCTTGCTTGAATTGATTTTAGTTTCAATAGGAGTCTTTTGTGAAGTTGTTGGGTCGAGCTCGCCGCGAGCTGGGACACCCATAGCTACCCTTTTTTTTTTTTTTTATCTATTCCTTGTTCCTGGAATTGTATTGATGGGTTAAGTCATTCTCCCCTTTCGAATTAGTGGATTATTGATTGAGTTAATAGGGCAGAAAGCGGGTCTTGATCACAAAGTACAGTATTTAATTAAGTTGTTCTGAAGTTTGGATGTGCTGTAAATCCGTGATGATGATGAAATGGGTACTGAGGTTAGCAAATAGAATTTAGTAAATTTCGCTTATTTTTACTCTCCGTTGCTGTAGTTTTATTTTTTCAGTTCATTGTAGGCTTTAGTGCCCATGCATTTGTGTGATTTAATTCTTGAATGCAAGCTTCTCATTTAGGAAATACTGAGTTTAAGCAATTTTTAAGTAACATAGTTTACTTCTTTCCAGTGCGCTTGCTTAGTGAAATCAATCTAAATGCCTCTTTTTATGATATTAGATTAGTGTTATTCTCATAGTGACCTTAATCTCGCCACATCCTTGAAAAACTAACCCTTGAGTACTACAGTAAAAGCTGTACACTTGTGGCCTTTAAATTTACATTCAAAATTAATGTACATAATGACAATAAGGAAGAAGTCGGCATTGGTGATGTGGCAATGCCAAGGGTTGAAAAGATTAGATGTTTGGGCTCGATCATCAAGAAGGGGGGGGGACAATTGTGAAAACAACAACTAATACATAGAGACAGGGTGGGAAATGAAAGAATATTTAAGGAGTATTGTGTGATAAGATGATCACAGTAGAATTGATGGGGAAAATTTATTTGTATAGTTGTTAAACCAGCATTGTTGTATGACGTTAAATCTTAGCCAATTAAAAAGACTTAGATGGTTTGATCATGTAGAAGGGGCATCAATGCACCAATGAGGAAGCATAAAGGCATTAACATTCTAGAGTGTAGAAGCAGCCGATCAGATCAAGGAAGAGTTAGAACAAAGCGACTAGACATGAATTGAATCATGAAAGACTAAGAGAAAACATAATTCGTGGTAGGGGTCTAGGATTAAGATTGCAGACAAGTCAATTAGGACATTCCTTCCATATATTTCAGTGCCTGAATAAGGAAAACATATTTAATAGATCTTTTGACACTTAGAAAATCATGATTTGGTGTATACTTCATACATGTAGGACATATAGGCATATATGAGTATATATAATTTAGCTACGTATCATATGATCAAGTATGAAAAGAATCTAAGCTCATTGGTCAGTATTTACAAGTACATGTCGTGGATACATTAAGTGTTCGCTCAATGTTCAACTAGGCATATAACACCAATATAAATCAACATATAGTCGAGTAATCATAATGTCTTTACTAAGCTTAAGCTTAACATGTAGTACAAAGTCATTGATACCTTTAACTCAAAATTATATAGCACATTGAGCCGATGTCAGTATGAGAGATTTTTTTAGTATCCCTCCAATAACATGCACGCATTGAGTTTGTTCATTAGGGGTCATGAGGATCAACCAGATTTACCATCTATGTGATAAATATTCAAAGCATAGTCACATGAATTGATCAAATTTTTAGAGCAGATAAGACATGTGAATTTAAAGCATGAATGGACTAAAACACATGCTATGCAAAGCATACTCACATCAAAGAATATCACTACATACACAGAGCAAAAATAAGTTATGCAAAGTGATCATACTCAACACTTAATCAATGTTCTAAAGCTTCCTTTTGGAAGATATCAATCAACATATCAACCAGTGCATGAGATGTCAAGAAGCATAACTAGATGATAATCACATGAGATAGAATCAAGGCAATATCAACACATGGGATAATTATAAGGCAAAAATAAGAGAGGCATTTGGAAGATGTCAGAAAGCATGAAATATGATAATATTGGGCATAAAGTTCAAAAAAGCAAGATACAAGATATGTTAATGTCTGATTGCATCTTATCATGACATACTAACTAGCACTTAACTTGTCAATGCATGATGGCCATTTTACCATGACACACTAACTCAGTTCAGTTTCCTCTCCCTCCTTGCCTTTCAACATAAAATAAACGGGGCATATTCATAATGTTGGACAAGTAGAAGTAGTTTCTTGTTCTCCTTCTGGCCTACTTTCTCATGGCACTATTGGGAACTCCTATTGTTGTTCCTATCTGGTTTTTACCCCTTCCGACTAAAGTTGCTGAACATTATTAACCATTTTAAACATCTTTATTTGAGTATACAAAACCTAACTATACTTTTCAAACCCATAATATCTTCTTCCTATCCCTTCTGTTGCATATTAGACAATTTGAACTTCTCTGAGTGCCACCTTAGTCACCTAAATCAGAGTCTTGACCAGAAAACATAGAGATACTTGACCTAGCTAACCCACCAATGAAGTTTTGATAAAAGCCAATTTGAGCAATTAAAGTAGTGTCATAGTCACCGAGGTCAGAAATACATTAGAGCAACTAACCAAGTTGTTGTAGTAACATATTAGTTAGAATTCATCAGGAGAAAATTATTCTATCTGACTTATTGAGTCACTATTGAATCCAGTCTGATCAAAACATGCTTAGTAGCTATGAGGCCTAATTTGTTTGATACTTGGGTTGTTTATTTTTGCACTTATTCAATCATTAACCATTACACTTGTTGAATATCTTAAGACATTTTATTTGGAAGCATTTCTGACTCTTTAAACTATGAATCATATTTCTTCAGAACGATGAACCATTTTATGAAGAATATGGAATTTTTTCTATTGGTACATGCTCAATTACTCATGAAATTATTCTCAAATGTGCCTAGAAGAGAGAGAGAGAGAGTAGGCATGCTAATATTAAATGCTTGATAGTGACAACTAACTATTGCATTCCGTTTGAATTCCGACCTGATTTTCATGCATTTAGCTAATCATGCAAATGCCGATGAGATCTTAGCCAAGTGGTTAAGGTTGAGTTTTTAAGTACGTTAGGTTTCAGGTTCGATTTCCCCTCACCTAATTGTATTGGACTGCCTTCGTGCCTCATTTGAACCAAACAAGCTGATCATGTCAGTATTCAATGCCTGATAGTGGCAACTAAGCATTGGATTCCTTTTGAATTCTAACTCAATTTTCATGCATTTAGCCAATCTCCTTGTCTCTATCTTGCTGAGCCTATGATGTAATAGCCCAACCCTAAATTGTATTTATTTATTTAATTACCTCATGTTAATGATTTCTTATATTTATTTATCATATTTAATCATTTCGGTGGCCCAAAAAAATTATTTGGGCCCTCATTTGACAATTCGGATTTTATTTATTTATTTAACTATTAATGAAAATTTGGAAGAATTGATAGCAGGCCCTAAAAATTAGAATCTAAGTGATTTTATTTGTTTTCGGTAACATCACAAAAATGTAATTTTGCATTATGCAAAAACATTATCATTACAGAGCAATTTATTTTCAAGCCCAACTTATTTTGGCCCAATTGGAAGCCCAACAAGCTTGTCTAGGTAGCCTAGCTAACTTCCATGATTAAGCCTAACCATAGTTAGGTAAAAGTCATTTTTGAAGATAAAAACTCAGCTAAGTTTGTTAGATTAGTCAAAAAATACAACCCAAATCCAAAACCATATTCCCTCTCTTCTCTATCTCTTTGCACGCCTGGCTAGCCCTCTCAGCTGCTAATTTGTATAGTTCTTGCCATCCAACAGCCACACGCTGGCAACCAAGGCAACCACCAACCATCCCCACACCCCTTCAAGTATCAAACATCACTTTCACCTCTTTTTCTTCACGCAAAGGGAGTAAACCCTAACCTTGTTCTTATTAATTTTGCTTCTATCTTGGTTTTCATGCTAGTTTTTGTTGTTTTCATGGTTGATCATGTTGTTTTGATAGAGATAAGAGTTATTTTAGATGTTTTAATTGTTGGATAAGTTAGATAGTAAGTGAAGGTTGAGCTTGATTGTGTTTATGCAAGCTTAAGTTAAAACCATATTTATGGATTGATTTGTATTTGATTTGGTGATCTTTAGCATCATTAATGATTATGATGGAGTTGTTGTAGTTTTGGATGGTTTTGGAAGAGTTCAGGGTTAATCTAAATTAGCCAAAATTTAGGGTTTTAAAGATTATACAAGGTTTAACCTTCCTTTAATAGTAAGCACGTTATTTGTATATATTTGATTGAGAAATGAATCTTTGATGTATGTGATTATGAAGTCAAATTGAGTGTGGTAGTTTTGTATGGTGATGGCAAGAACAAAAGCTTTTTTACATGATTTTAAGGAGTGATTTTATATGAGGATTTGTGTGAAAAAAGCAGAGAAAGTAATGACAGTGGGGGCTGAGAAATGACAGAAAATAGTGCAGGCTTTGCTAATAAACTGGTAATGAATAGCCAACCAAAAATTATGATTTTTATTGGGTAGATAGATCTGTGAGTTAACTTTCAAATGGATTTTGAATTGCCTTAATTCGAGGTCTGTGGAAAAAGTTATAGCCGTTCTACTGAAACTGCGCAAGTGCGACCAAAACTGGCACACTTGTATTGTAGCCCCATTTTGGAAACCCTATTGTGGGATCACATTTTGTGTTCTAAATGATAGTTTTGTGGGACTTCTTCAGCTTTCTATATTGTAGAATTATGTCTCAAATGGGGATTGGAAGATTAGGTTACGAGTCATTTACTTTAGCCTCTATTATGACATTACTTTTCTTGTACTAAAGTATTAGCTATGAAAATAAATACATTTGCCAACTATATGTTCCTATAACGGTATTTTGTATAGAATAAAGACCTAAACTATCATTTCTTCCCACATTTGTGCATAATATGATTCAGCGACATTTCATTAAAAGCCCCAGGTATGTTCGTTGTCTGTATCTTTATAAATCAGCACGTATTTATCAAAATTATAATGTTTGGTAAGTACATCAATGAATCAGTTTAATCAGAGGTTCATTACATAATTAGTGACCTCACCATTTATCAGTTACAGGGCATTGCCCTTCAGTTGTTAGCGCAGCTTTAGGACAGGTCCCCTGATCTGCTTGGCATGTGTACACCTATCTTCAGATCATAACAATTACTAGGGGTTCATTATCAGATAATAATTGACAATGCAGTTTTTTTCATCTCATTCTCTATTTTAAATTAAAATGAATTGTACTACGGGCCCAACCAGTTTTCCAATGTGCAGTTTATAGAAATGCATGTACTGAGCTTCTGCTCATAGCTCAAAATATTTTCATGTTTCGTTTTAGAAAAATGCTCAACAAATCGCCCTCTAGCAAGTAGGCTGAGTAGAGAAGATATGTGAGCGGGAATTCTAAAAGAAATAGTGGTGTCTTAGTGCTGAAATATTTTGAGCTCTGTATTGTGAGATATTTTGATGTTAGAACTATATACTCTACTAAGAGTTACTATATTTTGATGAATTACTATTGATGCTGGTTTGATGGTTTGATCTAATAAATGTCAGGTGGTGGTAACAATATTCAACTTAGTTATGTTTAATTATTTTCAAGTCAAGCCTTGTCTTTTTTGGACAGCGGTAACGCGCCGTTCGTGTGGGATATCACTAATAATTGATGATGTTAATTGATGAGAGTGTAAACAGTGAACTATGTACAATTGGGATGTTATAAATTTGGTATCAGGGTCAGGTTTTGATTTTCCTGATGGGATATGGACTATGGAGTCTAGACATAGGTGGCTGAGAAGGGTTATTAGTACGGAATATTGTATACTATTAGAGACTTGTGAAATTAAAAATAGACTTGTGATATTAGAAATGTATATTATTTATCTTCTATACGCCCCTCATTTGTATTTTCCTAGCTAGATGGATCCTATGCTATTAATATGATGCCTGGTATGTCTGTGGCTTCCCACATTTCATTATTGCATGGTAGCATGATAGCTCATGTGTAGGACCCTTTCTCCGAGTTTCACAGTATCACGGTCCGTGCACACATATTGCTATGGTCCTTACTCACAGTTGATCTGTGGGTAAAATTCAGACTCTATTATCATCATTTCATAATGATGGAAAACCCACGTTGTTCTATGTCCAGAGGGCTTGGGCTAGGATCATTTTGAAGTTAATGTTACGGGAGGAGTTCGAGCAGAAGGGGATTACTATGGAGACTCTTTAGCACGTCTTTCCTATACACCAGGCACATCACTCGCCTACACTAGCACAAGGACCACCCTCGTTGCCTATATCGGGTACTCCACAGGTGCTTGACAGTCTTGGGGAGGCTCATGTGGTGGTGGATCTCCCTGATACATCGGAGATCATGGTAGTTAGCTTTGATGATGAGCCCATGGAGGGTTTTGAGGACTGTTTAGATTAAGAGGACGATCCAGAGGAGGATCAGGACATTGATGAGGTAGTAGAGGAGCAACAGATGGACCAAGAGGTCGATGACGATATGGGAGAGCAACAGGTCGATCAAGAGATCAACGAGGTATAGTTTAAAGCATCAGACAACAGCTTCGACTTAGGCGAGGAGCCGGAGGATGAGTCTTACCTAGATTACGATCCGTCTAGGGATCATTAGGTTTTTTTTTTTTTTTTTTTGGTTGAAGTGTTTACTTGAGTAGGCTACATTTTGAGCCCCGCATATATATAGCGTGGTTGGATTGGATAGTTCCATTTTGTGCAGCATATAGCATTGTATATAATTAGTCATATCCTTCCGATTGTGATGGCTAGGTCCATTTCTTTTATAGGCATGTGACAGACTTAGGGACTGGGGGCTAGTTAGTGTTTTAGGAAGGAGCCAAGGCTGATCTTACTTAGTCAGCTAGATGTGTTATATTTTGTTAATCATGTATATAAGCAGGCAATATGTATGTAAATAAGCCGTTATAAAATGATATAATGAAGCTTTGGGTTCTATTTTAACTATATTTGAGCCATATTAAATGTATTTGTTAGGCATGCTTATCTTATATGTTTACGTATTTTAGTGATTAAATTGCTTCATTTAATGTATGATCAGAATGTCTAAGTCAGCACAAAACAATGCGGAGATTCATACAGAGGATAACTTGGATCATAGCTAGGGATCGGGTGAATAAGCATCACATCATGTGTCACTAAATTTTACCCAAATGCCACCAATTCCCCCTGAGTTTGCTAACAACATTGGAGACCCAAATTACTGGCTGACCTTAGTAGCTGAACTGATGAAGCAGATTCCCCAAGTACCTACTAAAACCCCTCCTAAAGATGATAAATTAGCAGATAGGGTAGCACGATGTAACCATAAAGTGTATGACAGAAATTATGACCTAGTAGTATTGGAGGGATGGGTAAGGGGAATGGAGAAAATCTTTACACTGATAAATATACCAGAAGAAAAGAAAGTAAACATTGGGATATATTATTTAACTGGTGAAGTTGATATTTGGTGGAACACTATTAAGGATAGGCTCGTAGGGCCTGAATTCACCTGAAGTAAATTCCTAGGTGAGTTGAGGACAAAATTTTACCCATTTGTGGTCCAAAGACAAAAGAAGAAAGAGTTTATGGAGCTGAATATGAGTGGTAATATGACTGTGATGTAGTATACCAGTAAGTTCACAGAATTATCCAAGTTTATCGTTGAATTTGTGTCAACTGAGACATTAAAGATGAGGAGATTTAAAGAGGGTTTGGCCTTCTACACTCAAAATCAATTAGCTCAACAACCAATCTTGACTTACTAAGAGCTATATGAGCGAGCTGCTGAAGTGGACCGAGTGAAGACAAAATTGAGAGCTCTGAACTCGATCAACCAAAAGAGAAAAGGGTTTAAGTGAGGAGCTCTAAGTGAGAGTGTGAATGAGAAGAAACCTTCTTCTGCTCATCCTAAGAGCCATCCTGTAGATTCGACGGAGCCCTGTGGGAAGTGTGGAAGAACCAATGGCACAACCCCCGAATGCCGAGTAGGAACCAACAAGCGTATGTGGTGTGGAAGCCCTGAACACCTCATTGTTGCCTGTCCACAAAGGTCAAAGGCTATAGATAAAGGTACAGCAACACTCATGGCCCCACCTCACCAAGGGGCCCCACCACTAAGGCCTACAGCAGTAAGACAAGAGTATGTAATGAGTAAGAAGAAAGCTGCCACCTCGGGTATAGTAGTCACCGGAACTCTCTTTTTAAATTCAAAGCCATTTTGTGTATTATTTGATTCGGGTGCTACTCATTCATTTTTATCCATCCAATTTTCCATGTAATTTAACCTGCAGGGTTGGAGAATGGAAACCATGCATAGGATCAAGCTGCCTAATGATTCTGTGATTGAGTGTCCTATCTCCTATAAGCTTGTTCCCATTACCATTTATGGAACCACCTTCCCTGTGGATTTGATTCAATTTAATTTGTCCGATTATGATATCATTTTGGGAATTAGGTGTTTGCACACCTATGGAGCTAAGATTGACTGTGAGGATCTTAAGGTTATTTTGAAGGATGAAGAAGGAAAAGAAGTATGTTTCTATAGGCAGAGAAAGGAAAAATCTTGTCCCTTGATTTTTGCTATGAAAGCAAGTGAGCTATTATATCAGGGGTGTATTGGATATTGTTTGTTATGCTATTGACACCCAAACAAAAAAACAGAAAGTAAGAAATATTCCTGTAGTTTGCAATTTGAAGATGTTTTTCCTGAAGAGTTACCAGAACTACCCCCGTAGAGGAAAATTCATTTTAGAATTGAATTAATCCTAGTACCTAACCTATCTCCAAAACCCCATATCATATGGCCCCAACTAAGCTTAAGGAGTTGAAGATTTAAATAGATGAGCTATTACATAAGGGATTTATCAGACCAAGTGTGTCACCATGGGTGCCCCAATGTTGTTCGTAAAGAAAAAGGAAGAAACCTTAAGCCTATGTATTGACTATAGGGTGCTGAACAAGATCACCATAAAAAACAAGTACCTTTTATGGCGAATAGATGACTTGTTTGACCAATTGCAAGGGGTAGGAGTCTTCTCTAAGATTGATTTGTGGTTAGGGTACCATCAACTTAGGATTAAACCTGAAGACATCCCAAAGATAGCGTTTAGGACCAGGTATGGTCATTATGAGTTTACAATAATGCCGTTTGGCCTCGCCAATGCCCCCATAGTCTTTATGGATCTTATAAATAGGGTCTTCAGACCCTATCTAGACAAGTTCGTAGTGGTGTTCATAGATGACATCCTTATCTATTCTAAGGACAGAGAGGAATATGCCGATCATTTGAGGATGGTGTTACAAACCTTGAGGGAGTATCGACTTTATGGCAAACTAAAGAAGTGTAAATTTTTATTAGAAGAAGTGGTATTCTTGGGACATGTGGTTACAAAAGAAGGAATCAACGTTAGCCCCCAAAAGGTGGCGACAATCACGGAATGGCCAAGGCCTACTAAGTCACTAAGATTAGAAGCTTTCTGGGATTAACGGGCTATTATCGAAGGTTCGCAAGGGACTTTTTGAAAATAGCTTCGCCCCTGACCAATCTGTAGAAAAGAGTGAATAGATTTGAGTGGACAGAGAAGTGTGAAAGAGCCTTTCAGGAGTTAAGACAGCGATTAACTACTGCCCCAATCCTAACGCTACTAGTGGAAGGTAACGAGTATACTATCTATAGAGATGCATCAAAGAACGGATTAGAGTGTGTTCCGATACAGGAAGACAAAGTTGTAGCTTATGCCTCTTGACAGCTTAACCCTTATGAGAAAAATTACCCTACCCATGACCTGGAGTTACCAGTCATGGTCTTTGCAGTGAAAATTTGGAGACATTACTTATATGGGGTACCATGCAAGATCTATACTGACCATCAAAGTCTAAAGTATATCTTCACCTAGAAGTAGCTCAATTTGAGACAATGGTATTGGCTTGAGTTACTTAACTACTATGATTTGCATATTCAATATCATCTAGGAAAAGCAGATGTTGTAGTAGATGCCCTGAGTAGAAAAGCGCAACATAGCCTAAGCACTGTGGTGACTACTCAGTTGAGTCTCTTGAGAGAGCTTGAGGACTTGGGAATTCAACTAGTGTCCCATGGGCAAGCAAATGTTCAATTATCAGTACTTATCTTACAACCTTTTATAGTGGAGGAAATTTGGGTGAACCAGGAAAGTGATCCTTAACTCCAAAGGATAAAGTAAAATCTAGAGAAAGAGAAGTCTCTTGGGTTTCTACATGCGGATAGGGCCCTGCGATTCCAAAATTGCCTATGCATACCCAAAAATGAGAAATTGAGGAAACAGATCCTAGAGAAGGCTCATAGTACTCATTACTTGGTGCATCCAGGAGGCACCAAGATGTACAAAGACTTAAGGCAACACTTCTGGTGGAATAATATGAAGAAAGAGGTTGCACAATATGTAGAAAGTGTCTAACCTATTAGAAGGTTAAAGCATAGCATCAACGTCATGTCGGTAAATTGCAACCCCTAGAAATTCTAACATGGAAGTGGGATTCGATTCCCATGGACTTCGTTATGCGTTAACCCTTTTCTGCCTCGAAAAAGAATGTTGTCTGAGTCATAGTTGATCGGCTTACCAAGTTGGCCCATTTTCTGACAATTAGGAATACTTAGAGAGTTGAAAAACTAGCCCAACTATATGTTAAAGAGGCAGCCTGCCTATATAGAATTCCCTTAGACATAGTATCAGACAGGGATCAAAGATTCAAAGCCCATTTTTAGCAAGCACTTTAAAAAGCCTTTGAGACCAAATTGAACTTTAGCAGCTCTTATCACCCTGAGACAGATGGGTAAACTCAACGAGTGAATCAAATTCCAGAGGACATGTTAAGAGCTTGTGTATTAGAGTTCCAACGGAAATGGGAGGATGATTCACCGTTGGTGGAGTTTTCATATAACAATAGCTACCAGTCCACTATCAAAATGGCCCCGTTTGAAGCTTTATATGGGAGAAGTGTGCTGGAATGATTTGGATGAGGCATTGATCATAGGTCCTGAAATGATCCAAGAAACCATTGAAACAATAGCGAAAATTTGGAAGTATATAAGGGTTGTCTAGAGTCGGCAAAAGAGTTATGCAGACAAGAGAGGGATGCCTCTGGAATTTCAAGTAAACGATAAAGTTTTTTTGAAAATTTCGCCAACCAGAGGTATTAAGAGGTTTGGAGTCCGATGCAAATTGAGTCCAAGATATATTGGACCTTATGAATCATTAAAAAGTTAAATCTAGTGGCATATTGGCTGGACTTGCTGGTAGAACTAGAACATGTGTATAACATGTTTCACATCTCTTAACTCAGAAAGAATATTATAGATCCTGACCACACCATTGCATTTGAACCTATTGAAATCACTGAGGATCTAGTGCATGAAGAGTGTCCAATCCAAATACTAGATCGCAACATTAGCAGCTGTGCAACAAGCTGATGCCACTAGTGAAGGTATTTTGGTCAAACCATACCTTCCAAGAAGCCACTTGGGAGACCAAAGAACAAATAAAAGCCAAGTACCCATATTTATTTGAGGTAATCTTGCGTGACATGGTAAAATTCATAAGTTTTGAGACGAAACTCTTTAAGAGGGGAATGCTATAATAACCCAACCCTAAATTACATTTCTTTATTTAATTACCTCATATTAATAATTTCTCATATTTATTTATCGCATTTAATCATCCCGGCGGGCAAAAAAAAATATTTGGGCTCTCATTTGACAATTCAGGTTTTATTTATTTATTTAATTATTAACGAAAATTTTGAGAGAATTGATAGTAGGCCATAATAATTATAATCTAAGTGATTTTATTTGTTTTCCATGACAT
>NCQT01141837.1:0-11853 GCA_002740465.1 Stenocereus thurberi | reverse complement strand
ATGAGCTTCCTGTTACTTTCGTGATCAAACGCGAGATGTTCCAGGCAAAAAGGAATGTCTAAATGGTCTTTACGGTAGGACCACAATCCATACTCGCTGAATTTCCATTGGCAAATTCAATGGAATCCTCTACGGGGCCTTGAAAAGACAAGCAAGCCCACCCTAAGACTAAAAGACCGCTAACCAGGAAAGCGGTCAAGAACCTGAAGCGCAACAAGCGTAGAAGCGACAAGCATCACGCTAAGTCCGGTACGCCCAAGCTAGCTCCATCACCAGCCTTGGAGCTAACCAAAACAACTTTGAAGAGGGCTTCTCAACAAAGGCCATCCTTCGTGACACGCCCCTCAATGGTTATGCTGCTTAACCTAATGATAGCTCATCGCCCAAAGCCTATTCCAACTCGAAGGGGAACTCTAACAAAGGAGGCACCAGCAACCTGGGCAACCCTACCAAGGCAAGTTCGGGTCCATAATCTGCCCCTGAGGTAAGATCAAGTTCCTTCCTCAGGCCCGATGCGGACCTAGGCTCCTACATCCACCAGGAAGGGGGCAAAGTCAAGCAAAAAGCCCCCAACCTTGAAGAACCTTAGTAAGCTATTGGGGGAAGGAACCTCTGGAGTTAGAAAAGCTCCTTAAGTTTGCCCTACGAGGTGAATTTTCATCGGGACTATCCCTATTGATATTCCCATAGCTGAGATGATGATGACCTCTTATTTAGAGGAGGAAACAATAGCTGAAATTTCAAAGGTTAAATTTGTCAAGCCTTCGACCTCACGCACTCCCACCTGATACCAGCACCTTTGTAGGTCGACGAGGCTACCGTTCTTTAAGTTCCTACAACAGGCAGGAGGGTGTTGCGTCCTAAATCATAGAGTCAAAGTGACTTGACCTTAGAAGGGATTGAATCACAAGTTTACAGTGACCTGATCACAAGATTAAGGGCCAAAGAATTAACATATGTTGAGGTGACTTTGCAATCTTCCGTCACCACCCTCAACCAAGGTAGGGACCAACCCGAAGAACAAGATGAGGTTACAACTCCTACCTTTTATGATATCAAAACTCTTTTCTATGAAGAGGAATTGTCGGCTTTTATCCCACAAGGCCTAATTAGCCAGGATGATCAGGTCAACAACATGCCGGTCTCAGTGACCAGCACTCCAACCCTCGAGGAACAAATGCAAGAGCTGGAAAGGAGCCTTGTAGAAAAAGAGGCTGAAATTACTAATCTCGCTACCCACTTTGAAAACAGAGAGCGTGAAAAAAATAATGAGGTTGACAGTAGCAACACGGTTATCACTCTGGAAAATATCAAGGAGTTAATAGCCCAAGGGATCAAAGAGCACCAAGCAGCCAAGAATCCTCCAGTGTTGGGGTACAGGAACCCGTATCGAAGTCATTATGACTCGATTCCATTCCCAAAAGGTTATCAAAGGCCAAACTTTGAAAATTTTGGCAGGATAAAGGGGCCACTGCATAAACATTTGGCCTATTTTTACTCAGCCTATAGTGAAACTACCTTGAATGATGCATTGTAGTTCGCACAGTCCCTCAAAGGGGCAGCCTTTACATGGTATACTTAGCTTCAGCCTAGATCATTGCACACTTAGGATGACCTCCAAAGGGCATTCCTAGCTCAATTCGTGAGTTCAAAATGCGAGGTATCCATAATAGACCTTGCTGACACACGGCAGAGGCCAAATGAGAGTGTGAATGATTTCATTACGAGGTGGAGGAGTCTAAACTTACAATGCCCAGAAAACCTAAGTAAGCAATCAGTAGTTCAAATGTGAGCTAACAATTTAGACCCTCAAATTGCTACATATGTGGGCACTGCTGAGCCTCAAAACTTTGATGCCCTCGTGTCTAAGGCAAGCAATGTAGAAAGATAACTTGCCCATCAGAAAACTACACAACCTAAGAGGTAAGAAATCAAAAGGCTGACTAAGAAGGGAGAGCCAATGGTTACCTTTGTCAGAACAAGCCAAAAACCAACCAATGGTGGAAATTTCAACAGAAATGGCAAAGGCAAGCCAAAAGAGGAAGGCCGACGACTCACTCTCCAGGAAAGAAAAGAAAAGAAGTATCCCTTTGATGATGATCATGTTCAAGGGATATTTAATGAGTTGATGATTGCAAAAGTCATTTCTCTTCCAGAGCCAAAACGACCTGCTGAGGTCAATATGACAAATGATCCTAAGTATTGCTCATACCATAGGATCATTAGCCACCCCATAAAAGATTGTTATGTTTTCAAAGACATAATCGAAGATATGATCAGAAGGGGAGAAATTGAGATAGAATGAGCTTTAGCCAAAGGACCCACTCTATCATCAAAGGCAACCTGAACGGTTGAACAGGAGGATGAATCTTATCCATCATCCTCATAAACTAATGAAAGGATCCTAACAGTATCATTACCACCTCATACAGTCCCATCAAGTTCATTGCTGCTGATGATGTAACAATAGTGTGGGCATATCCAAATATGCCTCCTCCTTCACTTGGAGTACCAACCTTATACGATTTCTACCTAGACACAAGTTTAGAGGCAAGGGCAACATCAGAAGATGATGATGGCGGCTTTAGGTGGCAAACCTACTTTAGCAGAAGATCATTTCGGCAAGGAGTGGTCCGAGCTTCTTAGTCCCCTGGAGTCAAAATGATAGGACAGAAGCCACCACCAAAGAAAAACAAGAAGAAGAAATCGAGGACAAAAAAGAAGTCAGAGATAACTTCCAAAGAAGAGTACGTATCACCGATAAAGACCCCTTTCACTTTAGGTGATTACATCCCTAAGGGTTTTTTCGGCAGTGACTCCTCGGATGATGACCTTATAGAAGGGGAAGTAGCCCAATGTTGTACGGTTTCATAGGCTGATGAATGCGAAGAAGTGAACGTTAAGCCCACAAACACCATTCAAGAAGTAGACCAATTAACTCTTCGATCCAGCCGTCAATTCCAGCCACCAGAATCAATGGGGAAAAAGAAGAAGAAAGAAAGGACACCAGACATACCACTAATATTAGCAAATGCTAAAGAAAAGGGTGAAGAGGAAGTAATTCCCTCAAGCTCAAATAGCAAAAGCACCGCCGAGAACAGTCAGTCAACGAAGGAGACTACGAAGGATCTTCCTGTCCTAGTTCCATTTCAAGTTCATCAAGGGTCTCATAGGGAAAAGGTTAGTTATGATGTCATTTCTCATCAAGGGTCTCATAGCAAAAGCACTGCTGAGTGTCTATGATGTTTTACAAATGTCCAAAGAGCTAAGAAGGGCACTTATTTATGCATTAACGGATCCTGACGACTATAAAGATCAAGTTGACCCTATGGAGGTGGATGAGATGTTATCCTCTCCTTTAAACAGGTGTGCTACATGCATGGCTTGCATAAGATTCTCTGATGAGGACCTCCAGTTGGGTTTGTAAATCACAATAGGCCCTTGTGCCACCGGTATGATCGAGGACAGAAGGATAAATCATATTCTACTTGACTGTGGTTCTTTAGTCAACATTCTTCCTTTAAGGGTATTGAAAGTGATAGTGATAACACCAAATCAGTTGTCCCCAACTTTACCCACAATACAAGGATTTAATCAGGTGTGGCAAAAAGCCTTGGGCACTATTGCTTTGAAAGTTGAGTTAGATAACCTCTATATGGATGCTATCTTCCATGTGATATATGCCGATACTTCTTACAATGCCCTACTTGGGCAACCATGGCTTCATACTAGCAAGGCTATTGCCTAGACTCTTCACCATTGTCTGAAATACACTGACAAATATGCCAATGAAAGGATAATCTGAGGAGAAGAAATCCTTTCATAGGGAAGACGTTAACTACGCTGATGCCAAGTTTTACAAATTATTAGATTCTGAAACCTCTCAAGTGTCTTTAGACCCAAAAGGGGGCAACCAAAAAGAAAAGCCCACAGCTCTTACTTTACCTCATAAGGTCATTCGAGTTGTCAACAGTTATGTTAGTGAAGCCAAGAAATATCAATCCCTAATTCAAATACACGCCCAAGAAGAAAAGAAAGGCTGGACAAAAGGCCTTAACACCAGTAAGGGAAATTGTGAACTTTCTTGCCGCAAGTTACAGTTTTTACCTTCGATGAATTGACCAGTCATTACCTAAAGAAAACTTGGTTATAAGAACATCACTCGGCAACAAAAGAGTAGTTTTAAGAGGAAACTCATCAAACTCTCGAATAGAAGCGTCTTCTTCAAGCAGTCCGCCTCCAATAGAATCATCACAATCTCAAAGGAGGAAGAAGGACAACAATAAGAGAGGCCTTGCTAAAGCCAACAAACAAATAAACATCTCTCATGAAGGTGGGTCCTAAAAGCATTATTCAGGGGGATGCCTCCGAAGCANTCCAGGTATCAGATGATGGGGGAGTTCTCAAGGCTTATGCCGTAAATGATGCGATTTTGACGCCCCAAGAGCAGGAGATGTTCTTTCAAAATGAGCAAGTCCAACCTTAAATCTCGGTTTTTCAGAGACTTAGGAAAGTTAATGAACCCAAGCAAAAGAACTTCCAGTTCAGAAAGCAGAAAAAATGGGAGCTGAAGAAGAAAAAGCAACAACCTAGGAGTCTAGTATGGGTTTGTGAACAAAATGACGTTAGCCAAGTCGAGCAAGCAGAATAGGTTAATGTCGTCTCCATTACAAGTGAGGAAAATGGTGCTCAAAAGTTTGAATTTCCTTGTCAAGAGGCTTTCAAACATCATCAGATTGCCATAACAGGCCATGAAATGTGCAGTGAAGTTCAAGTCAATTCACCTAAAAGCTTAAATGATGACTTAACTCCTAAACAAGAGCCCTCTCAAGTTAAGTCAACTGCACCTCTAGAAATGGAAGATGGCAGTCAAGTAACAATTGACCAGCTTTAGGAGATAAGATTGGGAACAACTAATGATCCGAAGCCAATTGTTGTGAGTGCCATGCTAACTGATGAAGTAGCACAATATGAACAACTCTTCCAAGAATACAAGAATGTATTTGCTTGGGGTTATCAAGACATGTCAAGCTTGGATCCAAATGTCGCTGTTCATAAGTTGGTTGTTTCTAAAACTGTAAAGCCAATAAAGCAGCCTTAGTGGCGCTTTCATCCTTAGTTGGTAATCCAAATAAATGTAGAGGTGGATATGCTCATAAAGCTAACTTCATTCATGAAGTTCAATACCTAACTTGGTTGGCTAGCATTGTCCTTGTTTGAAAAAAGAATGATCAACTCTGCATATGTGTGAATTTCAGGGATTTAACCAATGTATATCCCAAAGGTAAGTTCCCACTACCAATCAGCGAGCTCCTAGTGGATGCCACTACGAGGTTTGGGGCTCTGTCTTTCATGGATGGTTTCTCGGGGTACAATCAAATCAAAATGGACCCCGGAGTTGAGGACTTAACGGCCTTTCAGACACCACAAGGCATATATTACCACACAGTAATGCCTTTTGGTTTAAAAATGCCAGGGCCACCTACCAGAGAGCCATGATGATTTTTCTTAATTTTCTCCACAACCTCATTGAACGTTATGTCGATGACTTGGTTGTAAAAACCAAAGACAGAGAAAATCAGCCTCATAACCTGAGAAAGGTCTTTGAAAAGCTTCATCAACATCAGCTTAAGATAAACCGTCAAAAAGTGCATTTGGGGTCATCTTAGGAAAGTTCCTTGGCTTTGTCATTCCGAAAGAAGGAATAGAAATTGATCCTGACAAAGTCAAACCTATAATTCAAATGCCCCCTCCGATCAAGAAATTTAAGGGAATTGCAAGGGTTACAAGGAAGGTTGGTTTACATAAGGCGCTTCATCTCAAATTTGTCAAAAAGGTATCAACCTTCCACAAGACTCTTGAAAAAGAACATGCCTTTTATTTGGGATCAAACTTGTCAAAATGCTTTTGAAAGCATCAAATAGTACCTAACAAAGCCACAAGTCCTATTGGCTCCAGTATAAGGAAGACCATTAATATTATACACAGCAACCCTTGAACGGTCTTTAGGGGCTATATTTGCTCAATGTAATGATGAAGGGAAAGAAAATGCCCTGAACTATATAAGCCGGACATTGGTGGGTCTAGAAGTAAATTACTCTTCTTTGGAAAAAATTTGCCTTGTCTTGGTTTTCGCCGTTCAAAAGTTACGACACTAGCTCATGTCCCATAAGATCATTCTAATCTAGAAGGCAGACCCGTTAAAATATATATTATCTAAGCACATGCTATCAGGGAGATTGGCTAAATGGGCTATGCTTTTGGCCCCCTTTGACATCAAGCTCATGCCTCAAAAGGCGGTAAAAGGACAAGCCATAGCTGATTTTCTAGGAGCACACCCGTGTCCAGATAATGAGAAACTACCCGATGATATGCCAGATGATGAAGTTATGCTTGCTGAAATTAAAGCTTGGCAGTTATATTTTGATGGGGCAGCAAGGAGTCAGGGAGGGGATTGTGTTCGTGGCACCATTAGGAGGACTTATCCCTTATTCATTCTTTTTTCCTCGATATCTGTTCAAATAATGTGGCTAAATATGGCATCTTACCCACTGACTCAAAGAAAAGGATGGATGTAAAACGACAAGCACTAAGATTCACATTTAAAAATTACACTTTATATCAAAAGGCTTTTGATGGGGTGTTACTTAGGTGCTTGTCCACGAAGCAGGCTACTTATGTCCTAAACGAAATTCATGTTGAGGTATGTGGTGCTCACCAAGTAGGTCTAAAACTTGCTGACTAAATTAAATGATTGGGCTATTATTGGCCAACCATAGTCCAAGATGCAATAAAATTTGCAAAAGCATGCCGAGCATGTCAAATGCATAGTGATTTCATTCATCAACCACCACAGTTACTTCATCTAATCATATTGTCTTAGTCCATACAAGGGGACTAGATGTCATAGGTTCTTTCAAGCATTCCTCCTTCTATGAGCATGTATTTATTTTAGTAGCCACAAATTACTTTTCAAAGTCGGTTGAAGCCATTCTATCAAGAAAAGTGGGGGCAAAGCAAGTTGCTAACTTCATTAGGACCTATCTCATTTACAGATATGGAGTATCATATAAAATCATTTTAGACAATGCCCACTACTTTAAAAATCAAGTGATGATAATGCTTGCAGAGAAATACAAGTTCAAGCGCAGCTTCTCATCAAGTTACAATCCATCATCAAATGGCCAAGCTGAAGCATTCAATAAAGTGCTTTACAAGATTCTAAAGAAAATGGTTTCAAGATCGAGAAGGGGTTCACATGAACGATTACCAGAAGCTTTATAGGCCTATTAAACCACCGTTCGAATTGCAACTAGTTGTACGCTCAACAACTTGGTGTTCGATTCAGAAGCCATGCTACTCCTTGAGGTGCAACTACCCTTCCTCAGAGTGGCCATGTAATTCACCATCTAGATGAAAATACTCAAGTCAAATTGGCTAAACTGGAAGCATTAGGTGAGCATCGGTTAATGGCCCAACAAAGGCTTGAAATTTACTAAACTCGAATGGCTGGTGCATTCAACAGGCGAATCAGGTTTCGCTCATTTGGCATTGGTGATTTGGTCTTAACAATAAGGAGACCTATTGTCATCAATTGAAAGACACAACGAAAATTTGATTCCAAATGGGAGGGCCTCTATGTAATTTCCAAGGTCTTTCCTAAGGGGGCATATGAGCTCTCAAATCATAATAGACAAATAGTATATGCTTGCGTCAATTCTTTACTTGAAATTTCTGGATAGTTGAATTGCTTTGAACTACGAAAGGCTTGATCGCTCAAAAGGGGATACTTATGCAGTCCAACTTCAAATTGGATCCAACCACAAAAATAAATAAATCCCCTCTTCCCCTGCATGTTAAAATTTTTTTTACGTGATGTATGGAATGGTGATGTGATGTTTATAGGCTTATTTATTAATTACCCTTTATTGTGTAACTATTTTGATTTTCATTTAGGGGAAAAGGAACTAAAAAAAAAAAAAGCAAAAGAAAGAAGGAGAAAAAAAAAAAGAAAAGTGAAGAGACGTTTAGACTTTATTGCAATAGCATAAATAATACAGTACAAAATGGACTAACAGTTGGAAATATAAATGTAAAAGACTTAAACAAAACAAAACAATTCTAAACATTATTAAAGGAGATTACAGAGCCAATTAGAATCTTGATATGGTTCTTCTCCTTCTCCAAATCCTGTAACTTGGGGAATCTAACTTCGACAAAGTCCGCTTTCACCTGTTCTGCTTCCCTTTTCTTCAAATCTAGAGAGGATTTTAACTTGCTCTCTGCTTCAGTTACACCTTGCTGTTGGATGGTCAAATCCTCTTACTTTTTATGAATCTGCTCCTCCTCTCTCAGAATCTCATGCTCCTTAACATTAAGTTTTGAAACTTCACTAGACAAGTTATTGAGCTGACTTTCAATGTGAGAAATTTCAGAAGAACAAGTGAGATCTCGGTCAGATAAAGCTTTAACTCGATCGACATCCATTAATTCTTCGATCTTTGCAGCAGTCTCAACTATGCCAAATATCTCCTCTACTTTAGAGGAAAACCAACAAATCTCTATTGTACTAAGCTTATAGATATCAATCATGGAGCGAAGTGCACTCAAGGATTGAGAAACTCGCGCTCTGCTAGCTAATAAGTTCCTGGCGGATCTGCGACTAGAAATAATGCTAATTGTCACCTCCACTCTTTTGAGAATGCTTTCTCGGATCCAAATCTTCCTTCAAGTTGGAAAAAATACTCGCTAAGGAAGTAGGGATGCTTTGAATAGGCAAGACTTCCACTAAGTCATCAGAAGTGTCAGGCATAGGAAATATAGCAGTCACTACTGCATCAGGGTGCTCTACCATAGCAGGAGGTGCTTTATGTAGAGGAACTCCTACTTTTTCTGTGGGGGCAACTTGTTGATTCAAAAATCCTTGTTCAGTAAAAGCGTCCAAGTCCATGATAGGCAAATCTTCAAACCCTATAGCATCTTCCACATCAAAATCATCAGATTAAGTGGGGCGGTCATTACAAGCCCCCTTGAAGTTTACTTCGATGGGTTATTGACAATGAGAATTTGCCAAGCAGGTGATTGATCACTGGGAGTCCTATTATTATTCTTCTTCTGTGGCCCCTTTTTTACTTTCAGAAACTATGGTTTTTCCTTTTTTTAGTGGATAATACCAAAGGTTTCTCCTTGGTACAACTGTAACCCATAACTCTCGAAATTTCAACAGCTCCAGGAACAAACTCACAGAGAGGGCATAGGTGATCAACAATGTAAATAGTTTTCCTCAAAAGCTCATTCTTATTAGTTGTAGTCTGGTGAACCTTTTCAACTAACTGGCTTAAATAAGGAGTGCTAATTTTGGTCCACTAACTACAGTAATCCCAAGAACAAACTCCTTCATAATAGGAAGGAGGGACATAGAATTTAGCCCTTGTAACTCGCAGGATCCATTATGTTCCTTTGCTGTCGGAGGGCTTTGATAAAGCCTAAGTGATTAGATGGAACCCCTTGATCGAATCTAAATCGGTGAGCAAATCGGTTAGGATAATAAGGCTCAAAAAAGAAATTTGGCTCCAACACATACAGGAAGTACAGCGAACCGAATAAACAAGAGAAATTTAGAATCCTCCTCTGGTAGTCCCATGTCAATCACGTCTTGCCTATTACGAGAGCCCTTACGATAAGAGCTAGCTCTGAGAGAAAGATATCTCTTATCCCTGAAAATGTGTCTAGTTTAGGGTAAGGAAAGTTTGCTGCCCAGCAATCTAGCATAATAAATAAGAGTGGAAAAATCACTAGGATAGTCACTATCTGGGCGACGACGGTATAAAGAAGGAAATAACTTCGTTAACCAACCTATTATAAAGTGGTTAGGAAAAATTACGTTAGCTTTACCAGGATAGTTTGGATGATTACTGACTCTCCTAAGGCGTGATAGATGTAGGCAAGCACCGTTGGGGCTAAAGAAATTCGTTTCCTAGAAGCCATCAACGCAGCCATTATAAATGTTTCTGGCCTTATGGCTTCCTTACCATGCGGTAAGACAAAGTGACTCAACCAAAAGGCTAAGAAAGCAGCAAGTTCACCTCAGCTGTAACATTTAACTCTGCTATTCATTCTTGACGTGATATGCGATGGGGGCTCCTTTTCTTGGTCTGAACTTTCTTTTTCTAAGAGTTTGTTTGTTCCCCATATGCAAAGTGGACCAAGTATTCTCTGTAAAAATGGTCCAACCGGAGGTCTAAATGAACATGCTTAGCCTTGTGAAACTCACACAGTTCAACATGAATATGCAGCTGCTCAGCAACTTTGGCAGGATATTTATTATGACCTACCAAATCTGTATTTGGCGGCAAAAATTTCTCATATATAGCTCCAAGAAATGGTAAACCTCAAATCCACTCCAAGTCATAAAGTGAAATGCCAACTTCACCCGCACCATGGTAAAGGGGATTGGTTAGTGGACCCCAAAGTTCACAGAAAGCCCGTCATAAATTTGTGTCAAATTGATATGGAAATTGGGATACACCAATGACACCAAATATGCTAGCTTGTTTCAAAGATTCTTCAAAACGGGTGAGTATTCGTTTGGTCCATTCAATTGCTCCTATCATAAAGGTTGAGCGACCCCAAAATTAGAAGTCCAATTCATTCTTCTAATAAGAAGCCTGTGTAAGGTTGGGTAAAATTCCTCCTCAGCAGGCCATATTTCGGGGCTACAACGTTCATTATTAACTTTCTCAAGAACAGTGGTATTACAATAGTTCTCATAATCCTTGCTTACATCGACACATTTATTCTCGTCATTCTGACGATAACAAAGTGTCCCTTTCTTGACTCTAACCTTCCTGACCAAGATAAATGTTAAAATGGAGGAAGAAATCATGTTAAGACTTTGCAAGGAGTCTGAATGTTGATAGTAAGGCCCGTAGACACATTCTCGTCCATCTTGAAGCGAAGCTTTTTCATTGCCAAGTGTCCCGTCAATGTTCATTAATTATCCTCTACACAAATGAAAGAGAGGTCTAATTAAAAAATGATAACGAAGTTCAAGAAATACATGCATCATTTGTGCTATCAATGTCTTAACACAAACAATGCACAGGGGGCAACTGTTGAACGTAAATTGTTAATGGATATGACTTTTTCAACATTAACACTCATAAAATTAATGAGAGTCCATCACAAAGAAGGATCCAAAATTTTATGCTTGTAAAATAAATTTGGTAGTTGTGAATTAAGACCCTTTATATGTTAGTAAATATCGTACTAAATTAAGTACATAAAAAAAAGGATAGATGACCCCATTCCCCAATTGTCTAATCTTAATTATCTCAAAAATATCTAAATATTATGTTGTTGTCAAACTAAAAAGACAATAATTTAAAGGGGAGGGGGTTCATTCGATGAATGACCCCACCTACTAAAATATGCACAAATAAGAATAGTGCGTGTAGAAAGCGGCAATTTCCTTTATAGTTAAAATGGGATCATCCATTGAATGGACTATACCCCAAACTGGATTATTGGCATTTCCCTCTCACTATAGTTTTCAAAATGAATCGTCTTCACCATTAATTAATGTTGGTTCATTAAGATCAAATATAAATTGTTGATACTAGAAGCATGGAGATATTAAAGCTAGCACCTGGTAGTTGAGGAAAAACCGCAAACCAAAAGGAAATTTAAAAAAAAAATGAAAAGAGGAAGTTGACCAAGGCAATTGCATTGGCCCACTTTCTCCATCATTGATAGGTGTTGAGATGGGAAGTTACACACGTTTCTTTGCCAAGTTTATGATCTCAATACTATAAATGCTGAGATACAAGCAAAGGTAGGGCCTTTTTTTTTTTT
>NCQT01141801.1:17060-30007 GCA_002740465.1 Stenocereus thurberi | reverse complement strand
AATTTAGAGGTTGATACTTTGTATGAATTCACAACTTTTTTTTCAAAATGGAGTGAATGAACTTAATCTAAATTAATCATCTATTCTCGTGGTGTTTAAATTTAATCAAGTTTTAAGCACAAGATTATTAATTGACCATCGGACTCATAATCCTTTCTCAAGCAATCACAAAATCAAGTTTAATCCTAGCAATCCAATACAAATTTTCACCAATTGAATATCTAATATACATGCAAGAAATTTGCTGGAAATTTCACAATTGAAATCAAGAACTCTAGGATTAAATTGAAAACAACCAAGCAAATATTCAAGCACAACAAGCTTCAACTAGAAAATCAACATCACCTATTCGGTTTAGGAATCCCTAGACTAAAGAAATTATTAACCAGTTCTGTGGGTAGGCTTCTTTTTACCAAAGATTCATTAATAATTTTGGCACTCTTATAGGCACAATAGCAGAATATATGAAAAAAGGATCTTTTACTTGCTTAAGGCATGCCCAAGATGCCATTGCGTAGCTCAAGGCTACGCTTTCTGAATCACTAATCCTAGCTCTCTCAGGCTTTAAAAAATTCTTTGAAGTTGAATGCGATGCAAGTGCGGTGAGCATAGAGGTAATTCATCTCCAAAAAGTTGCTCAATTTCCTACTTTTGTGAGCAGTTGAATTGCTCTCAAAAGAACTATAGCATATATCATAAGAAGTTCTATCAATTGGTCAGCACCCTCGATCACTGGGCTCACTGCCTAAGACCATTTGTCTTGTAGTTCGATCATATAGCCTTGAAGAACCTCAATGGGCAACAAAATCTCAACCCCTTACTTGATAAGTGGCTACGTCTAATCCCTCTAATCTTTCATCTTTGCTATCAAGAAGGAGAAAGGAATCTCAAACATTATGCTCTTCTAAAGCACCATACTCTTTTGTCTACTATGAAGCCAGAGTCCTTAGCTTATCAGTTGTTAAATATTCTATCAAAAGTCATAAGGACTTTGTTCCCTTTATGAAAGAAGAAGTTCAAGGCTCTGAAGGTATGCTCCAAGATGGGTTCCTGTTCAAAGGGAATAAGCTTTGCACTCCCAAATGTCCGATATGCAAGTTGTTTGTTAAAGAGATGCATGAAGGTGGTGGTCTAGCTGGTCATTTGTGCATCAAGAAGACAATCTACATGGAGCATTTCTTTTAGGCTAAGATGAGTGGTGACATCTATGATGTAATCTCCAAGTGTCCTATTTACCATAAGTTCAAGAGCCAATTCCACCGAAGACTCTACGCTCCTTTAACTATTCTTAAAGGGCTTTCAAAAGATGTTGATGATGATGAATCCTCAAGTTCTCAAATTCGCTAATCTATTTACAAAGAACACTAAGTGAAGTTTCTTTTTGAAATCAATCTCAAGTAATCATTGAAATTACAAGATTGAAGCCAAGAATGAAAACTCAAATGGATCGCTTTAACTCCTCCCTAAATATCTCCTCTAAAAGCTAATGCCACCAAGGAGAAATCCCAAGGGAAGACTCCTATGCACCACTAAAAATTCAGTAAAGATTAATAAATTTTTGAAGAGATAGAGAGGTATAAGCCACTCTTTTCATTCATGTATATAACCTAAACATTACAATGAGGAAGAGAATCCTTACATGCCTAAAATGGTAGAAAATACTATTATAAAGTTAGACAAACAGACCAATAGGATTCCAACAATTATCTAAAGAAAATACATGTATACTCTAAAGATAATTACAAGATTAATGTGTCAAAATTATATGGATTCTTCCCTCATCTTCCAAGAAACATCGCAAGGTGGATACTTGTCCACTACAGATGCTACCACTTAGAGAAACTTCTTTGATGAGTGGTAAATTATCCCATGTGAGGACACCCAAAGATCAGGAATATGACTCCCTACAATTAAGCAAAATGTTCAGATTGCTTCTGAATTTAATTTTTGTATACAACCAATTAATCTTAGTGATTTCTCTCTCAAATCATATCAATGCCAAATATAATCATACGGGGCTAAAATAGATGTAGTGGGAAAGTATTAAAACAAAGACTTGCGTCAATTGGGCACGTTAGGAAAGAACTGCAAGTCGCTCAAACTTCAACAAATATTAGCGACAGAACCTGGAATTGGGGTAGTGGTGTTTTCACCATTTTAAGGAATCAAAATGCGAAGACCCAATACAATTTTTTTTGTATCCCAAAATTAGACTCGAAAACCTTTAACAAGTTATTACTCATAATTGGGGCTTATTTGGTAAATGAAATGAAATGATAATGATGGGTTATATGCTAGAATTTTGTATCAGGCTGACCTTTGGGTAGGTAGAGCATTTACTTAATTAAGGATGATGGCGGTGCAAGGTCCATGGCCTTTTGGTATGTATCAACCTCCCCCCTCTTTTGGGATGGATTTGCCCTCAAATCCTTAGTGTTGAAATCCAAAGATACCAATCTTGAGAACTTGTTGTCCCTACTTGTGTTTAAGAAAACCCATTGTGCTAAGAATGTCACTCTTGTTGAATGTGGAAGAGTTACTAATGGTCTTACAGAGTACTCCAAAGTGATGATTAGTCCTACACTTTATCATCTCATTAAAAATGCCAATGTACTCATCACTAGATAAATCCAACTCATTACACTCGAGGGAGTTACCATTCGTGTTGGTGATTCTTATGAGCGCTTCTTTTTTAGGTCGAATTAATGGCCAATGGGGATTGGATAATAGGCTATTTTTGGATTAGATCTACAAGCTCATGATAAGCCTACATGGGATGAAGTTTTCACTTCCTCTCTTGTGTTTAGATTGACCATTAGTAATATGACTTAAGGCTTCATCTTACTAGTGGCTCACCTTAGCCTTAGAGCTTGATTGTACAGGCATTAGCATGTCCATCATACTGCATATATTTGTCAAACAGCCATGGTGTACCAAAAGCTGACAAGCATCCATAGGGTCATCACACAAGACTTCACCATAATAAGGTGCAATTGGGCGTCAAATGAGTGCTTGCTTAGAAGCAATGATCTTATTGCTTAGCTCAAACAATTGAAGGAACTATAGAGAAGGGTGCTCCTTGGTGAGGCGTTGAAGCTTCCTAATGACTGCCTTAGATGCCACATCCGTACAACTGTCATCATCTATGATCTAGGGGTGTGCCTTGCCCTTAATAGTGCAGCTTAAAGGAGAAAGCTTTTCCCTTTTGCTACTTTCAATATCATCCTTCTTGACATGTCAAGCTCTCTTACTAAAAAACATTTCACCCATATCCACAGTGATCAAAGTAGGCACATCATTCTACTATTCTTCATCATCAGTAGTTTCTTCATGAATCGATTGAATTTCTTGAACCCCCCTAATGTGAAGGTCCTCTTTATTGGGACAATCAGCTTGAAAATGTCCATATCCATGACACATGAATTTTTTTTCCTTCTAACTTGTTAGATGGCTTACTAATTAGCAATTCTTTTAACCTTGCCAAGAGCTTTAGATTGATGAGGTTGAGTCTCAATTCCAGTGTAGTTCCACAAACTTTTCTATGGAAGGGGAATATAAGGATTTTTTACCCTTAAGTTGCTTCTCAATTTTGATAGCAAGGCTACACATGTCACTACACATGTCATCAAAGGAAAGATAAGGTTGCACTCTACCTTATTGGTAATGTTTGGTCATAAACCTTTTGATGAATATGAAAATAGTGAGCTTAGGCTCTTCATTCAACCCAACGCTCATTTATAGTTGTTCAAACTCTCTAATATACTCTGCCACTTTGAGAATCTCTTAGATAAGAGAGGTAATCTTGAGGTAGAGCTCTTTCTTATATAAGGATGGTACGAATCTCTTCTCTCTGTGCCTCATAAGTGCAAACCATGTTTCAGCCTTAGATTTAGCTTCATGTCCTCTGCTCTTCTTAAGTTCTTATATCATAAAATGCATATCCTTTCATTTTTAAAATAGCTAACTTGAAGGACTTCCTATCATTGTATACTTTATCCTCAAAAGCTCTTTCCAAAGATTGAAACTAATCTACACTGTTTCCGAATTAAGGTTGACGTCAAACTTAATGCTTCCATTTTGAAATCTCCAAGGGCATCTTTTGGATACCTTCTTCTTATATAAGTCTTATCCCTTTTATCAAAATCTTCATGGGAGGTGGAATAGGCAATATCAATAGAGCTCATATCAAGCTTTGGTTATATGAGTTCTTCTCCTAGCTCTTTACTTGTGCGACTTTATGGGTGAGATTCCTTGCTGACAGGAGCTAAAGTAGGAGCTTATTAATACTTGTTTCATGGGCTTGATCCTATAGGATTCCCGTAGGTTGATTGAGAAGGAAAACCATTACCTTAAATGGTTTAGGTGAATAAGGAGTGAAAAGATATATCGCGTAACAACACCACAGGCACCATGGTTGTGCTAATCATGATAGGTATCCCATGAAGTTTCTGCCTAGAAAGATTTTTTAGGTTTAACATGCTAGGACCCATGTTAGTTGGCACTGTCTGACAGTGGTTGGTTCTGTTGAAGGCTATTTCCCATGTTTGTGAAGGCCTGGTGTTTGTACAGTTTATGGTGGTGTTTTGTGGCGACATTATGTTTAGTAAATTTTGATGTTCTTTCATAGATTAAAATAGGTGATTAAGACAAAAAGAAAGTGAGGAGTTGTAGTTGAGATAAAGCGTGGGTGTTTGTTTTAGGTTAGATTTAGGGAAATAGGGGATTTGAATGAGAAATCTATTAAAGGAGGAAGTGCTAGCTCTAATACCAATTCTATACAGTGGAACCATTAAATAACCAAAATCACTAATTTATTAACAACCAAGAACACTAACTCAAGTTCCTCCTCAAAATCAATATCAAGCAATTAGTGAAAATGCAAGATCAAAGCCAAAGAATGAAAACTCAAATGGATAGATTAAACTCCTCACCAACTTCCTCATAGAGGGTAAGCCACCAAAGAGAAATCCTAAAGATAAAAAGAGACTTTTGTAGAGAGAGAAAGGCCATTTGCCTTTATCTTCAATAGATTATCCAAGGACAGTAAGTCTTAATTCTAAAGATAACTACAAGATTAATGTGTTAGAATTTTCTAGATGCTTGCCCTATCTTCCAACAAGCTTCTAGAGATGAACACTTGTCCAATGGATGTTCCTCTACACGGAGGATATTCTTGTGTGAGTGACGAATTATTACATTACGGGAAATCCAAAGATGACAACTGTAACTCCCTCAAATCAACCAAATACTTAAATTTCTTCAAAATTAGGCTTTATGTGCAATCCAATTAATCTTGGCCATGTTCACTAAAACGATATCTAACAATAAATCCAAGTATATGAGGGTAAAGTAAACATCTTAAGGAAGCATCCGGACTCAGACTTGGATCGATTGAGGAAGTTTAGGTAAGAATGAAATGTTGCTCAATATATAGTGGCTACTGGAGCAAAACCCTGCAACTAGGGTACTGATGCTTTTGCCATCTTATGGAATTAAAATACAAAGGTTTACGTGAATTTATTGCATATCCCAAAAGAAAACTTGACCACCTTTCCCATGGGTCAGATTCATCAACTCTGGGCTCATTTGATAGGTGAAATACAATGAAAAATATAGGTTATGTGCTGGAGATTGGCGTCAAAGCAACCTCTGGATAGATAGGTCATTTACTTGATATGGGATGAGGATGGTGCAAGGTTAGGGGATTTTTATATATATCAGATTTTAGCATAGATTTCTTTGTGACTTTTCCAAAGACATAAACGGGGATGGATTCCAAAAAATTATCATTGACTAGTTTACAAAAATGGCTCATTTTGTGCCTGACACCAAAAGTGACGATGTTTCTTATGTGGCTAACTTATACTTAAATGAAATAATCAAACTTTATGGCCTTATACCTCATTGTAGTTCATTGAATATTTTTCTTTAGTTAGTTTAATGATTTTATAGTTATGTGTCTCTTGTTTAGTTGTTAATTTTGTTGTTAGATCCATACTGTAGTTTAGCAAGTACTAATTGTGCCTTATTTTTTGTTAGTGTGAAATAATAATGATTAGTCTAGGATTGGTGATTGATTAGGTGATTTAATCTTGTTTTAGTTTGTAATTTTTTGTTGTTTAGTTTAATATGTGCTAGTTTATAATGTCACCCTATCCCTATGGAGCGATCATAAGTGCTAGAACTTCAGCTGTGCACTTGTCATTTATGAATTCTTCCCAACAAAAGCCCTTATGTTCCCTATTTCTTTGTTAGCATCACCTTCATATTCCACCCTACTTAACATCCATGGTCTACATTAATAAAGTCAAACATCAAAGGGGCTACAAACAACAACAAGAATATGGTCCAGATGATTTAGGGTCATACCAACAACACACACTAAGAAAAGGGGCAACAATGCCTTAGGCATGTGCTTATTAAGCTAGAAGTAACGGCATGTCTCATATCAAATTGGGTTGTACCGAAGACTGAATAATTAAAAACTACGAACTGAGGACTGGACCAAAAAGTATCTGGTCTGGATCAAAAACACCTAGACTGGACCACAACTAGACCAAGCGGGATGAATTTTTTTAAGTGCAATGCCACATAAGTGATGTCATGGAGGTTAAGGGAGGAGTGAAGATTAGAGACAGAAAGGAGATTAAATAGACTTAACACTTGTGGATGCATATAAATCCACATCTCATCACATAAGACAAAAATCCCATAAACTCACAAATACATAACAATAATCCTAATTCAAAAACATGATGGTAAAGAAGATGAAGAGAGAAATTAGATCTTTCAAACTAGCAATTAAAGTATTCAATTCAAAAATCCAAATTACGACTTAGCAAAATCTTCAGACATCAAAAAGGGATGATGAAGTTGGTTGTGGATCTAGAGAGAAGAAGGGCGAGATGAGGGCAGCAATCAATTTCTTAAATTGGAGTGCAATGCTTAAATGGTCATCAAGGAGTACGACATTGTTGATTTATAGAATTGATGAGGCATGATTTAGGGTAAAGAAGAAAAAAGGCAGAGCAATTGAGGGCCACAAATTAAAAAGTCATGCAAGCCTCACACTGCAGAGGAAAGTGAGGGCCACCTATAAGCATCTCCACTAATGTAGTGGTTGTTGAGAAGAATGACAAGCAAATGCGTACAGCATATGAATAGGCTAATAGAATTCGGGTCTGGAAATAACAAATCAGCATAGGTGTGATAGCTAGGCAAGGTGAAGCTAGTATATTGAAGAGTTAGACTTATTTTTCTAATTTTAATCGGTCTATTGATCCAGCCAGTCAACATTTGGACCAAATCGTAGCCCAAAGAGGACAAAACCGTGGATTGAGTAACAGACCAAATCAAGTCAGTCTGGTTTGTGCAAGTCTAGTCCGGACCAATCTCAATCTAATTCAGTATTGGGCCAAACAATGAAAGTCCCTACTTAGAAGTCAAGGAAGTAAAAGCTTGTACACAAACAGTCAAGAGAAGCCTTGCTAGGGTCTTTGCAACCTTAGGCAAGGAGTTAAAGGATGCTTCTACACGAATATAACCTCATCAAGCATGTTAGGCCTACACCATTAAATATAAGGCACAAAGGTTTTAATGAGAATGCCTAGTATAGTTATCATTCAGGCAAATGGTTCTTCTACTAATAAATGTTTAGTGTTGAAGAACCTTAATCCAATATATGGTTTACTTTGGGACCATCATTATCCTATATCTCAAGAGCTCAATGACAATGTCAATAAACTTATCTTCATACTATGATTCAAAAATTAAGTTTTTCCAATCTCATTCCTTACTTCAAGCACATTTGGACAAGGTTAAAGCAGCATCAACAATGTGTGCTATGGTTTAGATTTGAACCCTTGGTTAATTTCATGGTTGAGAGAGTGTGTCCCCTAATTCTATATATCCTAGTTCTCCATTTAGTCTAAGTCTTATATCTCTTGTTTATATCAATAAAAGTTTATCTTCTTCTATCCATTCCCTTGTGAATATCTTTTTTTGTTCCCTTTCCCTAAAAATAATTATTTTCTATGATGAATCCATGTTGCACGACTAGGTGTAAAAAAGAAGAACATATAAATAAAAATGTTTGTAAATCTTCATGAACATGAAAAAGGCATATTTGCAAAACTCTACTTCAACTTCTATGAGACTAGGGCACCTTACCCTAGGAATGAGAATTAAATTGTATAGTACATGATGTCAAAATGAAAGAGAAGTTGTCAAAAAAGAGAAAACGACTCCAAGTAATAATGTTCACACGTGGGATTCAAGTAATGACTCCATCAATTAGTGCTCAATACATATGGCTTCAAATTCATTTCTTGAAGAAATGCCATAGAAAAGAAAAGGAAAGCCAAAGCCAAGAAAGGGGAAAACATAGATGGGGGCTGCTCAAAGGTCACAAAACAACTTACCTTCATCTGTAATTTCGGAAAACATAGATGCACCGAAATGTCTCCCACACCAAGAATCTTGTGATCTTGACCCAAGATGCAGGCAGATTTAGTCTATTTTGCTCGATCCTGGCACAAAATTTCTGTTCATCGGTTTACATGCCCCAATTTAACATGCTTTTTATGCTTTTTCATAAAAACACTGCAAAAAATGGCTCATAGGGGTTGATTTTTTGCTTGGTGGATAGGCTACCATCACATTCGTTCTTTTATGGTTCCACTGGAGAATGATATTATTGGAGTATTGAGGTAGTTTGTAAATAGAGAAGCTAAGGTCATAGATTTGGAATTTGGTAGGGTTAGGGGTAGTAATGCGACATAGTGTGGATGGTTGGATTAGAAAACAATCATGAGATATATTATTCTCATCTCTCACCATAAGGCCTTGTCATTAAGACATATCCTGTTGGAATAAAATTTCCCCATAAAAGGAGATTTAATAAAATAATTATTTTCATAAAATTGGTTATGGAAATATATTTTTGAAATATACCTAAAAAACAATAAGTTATTTTGGTAATTAGTTATTGTAATGCATCTTTTGGTAAATAATTGGTTTGATTAATTATTTATGAAGAGGTACAAGTTAGCTAACTTATGCCTTTTGATGAAAAAGTGTGCTTCTTTCATAAAGTGATAACTAGTTTGTATCTCCTACTTAAAAGGGTGTAATTATAAGGGCAATATGTCTCCTGGTTGAAAGGGAACAATTATAAAGAAACATGTCCCTCTTAAAGTTTTTATATAAAGGTGTTTCTTTCTTAAAAAGGTATGATATCTATATAAATATGCGAGATGGTGGCATAAGTAGGGTATACCTTGATGGGCATGATTAAGAGATTATACTAGCACCACAATCCCTTAAATTTCTATCATGTCTTGGACGCTTAGGGTCATATCATCATGAGTGCAANATGTAGATAAGGGACGTTTCTTTATATCCCAATGATATATTCAGATAGCCCTATTGCATGTGGGGCAAATAAAGTCTCTAGGAAATGCGTACTTACAACTGCCTAAAAACCATAGTTAATTTGACACTGAGTTTATCTATGACAAAGTCATATATTTATCCATCAAACTGAATTTTTACACCAACAATCTAAGGACTCTATTCGATTGATAAAAGAAGCTAACTATTCTATCTGTCAAATTGAAGGTTTGACGAATACAGAGACATGATCACAAAAGGGATGAGTTCCTTAGACTATTAAAGTTTTTTCTCCAACACTATGCTAATTTGTTGTAGAATAACATACAATAGCAATCTTGGAATTGTTGTATGTATAATTTTAATTATGAGATCTAGAGAGATCTATAATCGTATATGTAATGGTTATTGTACATACAAAATCTAACATGATATACACACATAATATTATAGCTATGTAAAAAATAAAATGTTTTTCAATTGAAGTACATGAACTTTTAGAGTTTAATTGAACTTGATGGCTACAATAAGAAAATAATCCAATCCCCAAATAACCACGTATGCATTGAAGTTTATTTTTGAATATGTTTTCTTGATGGGTGAGTTTTAACGAATCTCAATATAAGTTGTCGAAGTCAAATGGTTTATGAGACAACGTACCTTTGGTACTTTCAATTGTCTTCTGTTTTTTTGTCTTGCATATGAATAGTTTAATACTCTGAAAATTGAAGTATAGGAGAAATCATAAATTAAACAACCAAGGAAGCCTTGTTTCATTTCGGTCTTACTATAAGTCTGATATTTCACTTGGCCATAAATTCATCTAACCCATCTGTGATGAATTGAATTTGGACTTGAGATTTCAGTATGACTAGTATAGAAATGAACAAATAACATGGGCTTCCCAGTAGAATTTTGTTTTATCTTATGAAATCATGATTAGGCTTGATTATGATAACTTGTTCAGGCCACAACCATTTTTGTTATTAATGAGAAGATGGTGGAACACAAAAGCCTTTGTTTACATCATTATTTTTTAACTATTTATTGTGTTGAATGTCGGTGACGAAGATCATCATCTCATTATTAGTCATGATATTTGTTATCTATGTCTATTTTATTGATATATGGATACTCACTCCCATATACAACCCACTGTGGTTTGGTTCTCTTACAAAGATTGGGAAAGAAGTCGAGTTTATTCTTGATGGGAATGAGATGCTACTCCTATGTATGTTATTGTTTAAGTATTCAAGTTTTAAATAGATATTAAACAAACTATTCACATGATAGTTGTGATTTATAACATGTAGTTTTTGAATAAGTGATTAATGTAAATGTAAGGACAAATGATTCATCCTTGATAGAACTAAATGTGAAAAGTTATTTTATTTCTATGTATTTCTGACGTACTAATATCTGAGTCCATGTATATTTTTAGTTGGACTTGTTAATATATATTAGTATGGTTTCTAAATTATCTATGTTTTTTGGACATTTTGATGTCATTTGCTCCATGTTTCGAAATGGAGTTGGTAAGTACAATTTCTTTATCCTTGATAAAAATAAATATGGTGTTTTATTTATTCTCATGGATTTTGACATGCTAAAATATGAAATTCTATATAATGGACTTGTTGGAGTATTTTTTTATCATGAGATTTCTAGTGATCATAAGAGAGTTAAAAAAGATATGGATGGATTGTAAATGTGTAAGTATTTACATTAGTCCAAGAATATATACAACTTAGAAATTCCATACGACAGACCTACCATTATTTACTCTAGTTTGGGGTAAATGGTGGGGGTAACTTATACTCATATGATGACAAAATATGATTTTTAAGCCTATCAATGGAAATTATGTCTACAATCACCACTAGAAAAGAGGCTTCTAACGATGAAAAAATTGGTTGTTAAAAGCATAATTCTCCGTCGTTAAAGGCTTTAACGATCAAAAAAACATTGGTCATCGTCTATCGTTATTGGTCTCGTCGTTAATAGTTTTAATGACGACTTAAAAATTTTCATCGTTATTTTAATAACAACGAAAAGAGATATTGTGGTTATCAGTTAATCAATTGACGACGAAAAAATAATAATAACGACCATATTATTGATCGTTTATTTAGAAATTAGAAATAAAAAAATTTATAATGTTATCAGTAACGACAACTTTGGTTAGTCATTATTGTTTCAATAAAGAATAACGACAAAATATTTTGTTGTTGAAAATCGCAAGCACCTGATGATACCGACCAATGATTTGTGCCGTTAATAATTCTATAGGGCTAGTTTCAGCCGTGTAATCACTATAATGGTAAAATGGATTAAATAGCTGAAGAAAATACTAGAAATACCAATTTTATATATCTATATTGAATGAAACACAATTAGTTTGTAAATATTTACTACAACGCAAAACTATATATATGATACATGTCTTAACTCTAGAAACAATTCAAGAAACTAGATGAGTTACGTTTGTCTGTTCTTAAATTTGATGTCTAAATACATAAAAAGTTGGCTAAAAAGGGGGGAAACTAATGATCTTGCATCTTGTAGCCAAATCGTGGAATAGCACTAGAACTTGGAATGAGGATCCAGTATCTTCATGTATCTACCTAAAAAAAAAAGAAAGTATTAGACCTTTATTCATAAAGAGAGAGATTACAAAAAGTATGCACACCAAATACATAGACATGAAAATAAGGAAGCACACAAACATGTAGCCATGGCAGCAAATTAAATATGTATGTATTTTCTATACAAAATAAGGAAGCACTTACAAAAAGCATATCGCCTCCCACATAAGTTACATTCAAATTCAAAAGAACTATACCGGCTACAAAGTAGAGAGGTTTATGTGTGAAAATTTAAAGCTTCTAAAGGCAAAGGCAAATTTCCTTCTTGTTATGCCCTACAGATACAATTCTGGTTTTCTCAGACCCAGAACCAATCTAAGTAATACACTTTTTGGGAACTAAATCTCCACGTGACGTCCCCAACCCTAGGGTTAGGACCATTAACGATTTCTTAATTCCTACTTAAATTCTGGGGCAAAACGGACAGAGTTTTTCCTAAAAACTGACAATTTTTTAGGCTTAAAGCCTTACATTAAATCCCTACAATGAATAAACGCATAGCGAACTCTAAAATAAGCTCAATGGCTACACGCTGGAGTTCATAACTCTATAAGCTACTCACTCGGAGTATACCAAATGATATAGTTCATTAATAAATAATATAGTTCATCAATCACAAAGCTCAAAACTATGCCATCATTTTAAAGGGCGTCATTTTGAAGGGCAGTAGCAGCATAAAGGCAGTAGCAAAAAGACATAATAGTGACTTAACTACATGGAAAACTATGAATTGTGTCACTTAACTACATGGAAGTAGCAGCATAAGGGCAATAGCAGCATAAGGACAGCAACAAAACCACATAATACTGAGCAGATCATGGCACCTCCTGTCATTTAGTTCCCTGAGGCTCTCATAGGCAGCAATCTATTTGTTCTTCATGGAAAACTATTAATTGTGTCACTTGACCACAA
>NCQT01141668.1:6590-20373 GCA_002740465.1 Stenocereus thurberi | reverse complement strand
AGTTTCATGATTTCAGNNGAGCACCAACTTCAAGACATGGGTGGCAAGTCAGTGAGTAATGCAGCAACCAATCTGCAGACCTACTTTGGATGTGCAGTGCCAGACCACAATGAGTTACATCCAACCCCGATGTCCATGACTAAAGGAAGAAGAAAGAGGAAGAAGACGGGGGTTAAGAGGGCTGTTGAGCACCATCATGCATACAGATGTGTAGCTACTATAATCAGATTGCTTCCTATGACAGTAGAAACTATCCGGAAAGGATATGCTAGTGCACTATCTCTAAGGGTATGTATGGCTTGTGTGTTTCTTTCATTAAAAAAAAAAAAAATCAGTTTTGCCAGATTAAAGGTATTAGTTAGTGATTAGTAGGATTGCTTTTACTGATCATTAGTGTTTCTTTTGATGATCAGCTGTTGAAATGATGAAAATCTGTTTACAAAGTCGTAATATATGCGCTCACTTAGAAACTGATTTGGTGATCAGTAGAGCTGTGTTTGGTGATCGCAAGATTTTTTGTGGTGATTGTAGAAGGCAAAAATTTTACGACAAATTAGATAGTGCCACGTGTAAAAAGAAATCGACCAATCACAAATTGTCATACATCACGTTGACTTTTGTGGACTTGCTTGGTCAAAATTAAGTGGCTAAATTTCAACCAGTGAAAAGCTGTCACGTGTCGTCTGTAATACAGAAATTAGTAATTATTTGCCTTATTTAAAAATAAGGACATAATTATTGGGCCTAGGTCCAAAGTGGGGCTTTAACCCTAACTGGCAGAGCCTATAAATACGAGTCCTCCCCTTATTCTAGAGGGGGAAGCCCAACATTTAGTATCCTACAACTTTCACAGCTCAGACTATAGACGACATCCAGTTACCAAGCAATAAGGATCAAAGTTAGCTAACTCAACATTTTCTGTAACCTCAAATTGAAGTCTACTTCAGAGTTCTCCATCCATTTCATCGATCGAGATCAAGCAACCTCGCCCTTACATCGATTAATTTGGCCACCTACATTAAACATTCAGCATTGCAAAATTCAGAGATTCAAACTGCAAGGAGTATCCAACTACCAAAATAGAACGATCAAAACTTGTGAGCTTCAGAAATAGCAATCAAGCATTTGCAGATCAAGATCAAAAATCATTTTAGAGTTCTTCAGTTAATTTGCATCAATCGAAATCAAGCGGTTACGCCCTCGAAATAATTCAAGTCATTAGCAGATTGAATCAGAGGATCATGTCATTGTGTTTAATTCATAGATTGTACCCATATACAACATCAATACAAGATTTAATTTGTTTCTGAATTTCTTGTCTAATTTATTTTGTGCTCGAAATTTGTGTTTACAGTGATAACCACAAATATGTTACTATTGCATAAAAAATATTGTCAGGGATACTTGTATTTGTGGTTTATGATCATAAAGAATCATACTATATGTTTTTACGGATGATGTAACGCCTCCAAAATGCTAATGATATGATTTACAGAAAACTGCAGTAGAAGACTTAATAAAAGAAGGCGCTACCGCCGCCCTAATAAGGACAAGACTCACTGAAACCATTAAATCTTGCAACTCATGTTCACAATCACAAAATCTATTAAACTAAAATACTTCAAGACCAAAGTCTATAATAGTTCAACCATGCCATATACTAATTCACAATCCATACCACCCAAGTAACTTAACCCTAAGGTCGATTCCAATATTCATGCCATGCTGAATCCACCTTGAGCATCTGACGAGTTCCAAAAGGGCTTGCCAAATAGAGAAACATGTGATACTTCATCACCTAAAATGAAAAACATGAAAACAATTCGAAAATATGAGCAAAAACTCAGTACACACATTTTTATACTGTAAAATGAGCATAGAAACACTGTTGATGGGTACCCGTCTTTGCAATTCATTTAGTTGGCAATAACAATGAAAATGGAAGTAATATGAAACTGAATTACTCATTATTATCTGGATATGAACCCCTTGCACTGATATGATCTGTATATAGGTGTACACCTGCCAATCCGATTAAGAATTGGCCTGAAGCCGCAGGGGTAAATGATGGGCTGACGCCATATAGATGATAACTGACGGGGTCACAAGTTAAATGGTAAATCACTGTATAAACTAATTCATTGATAAATTCATTAAGAGTTGTAACTTGATAAACATGATCTGCTTTCTGAAGATTCAGACAATAGACGTACCTTGAGTCTTTAAAAATGACATTTGACTTGATACAAGTCAGCTGTTTCATAAATGTCATCTGATTTGATAAATATATCCTAATGCGATAACACTTATGCATAATGGGGAACGATAACTAGGCCTCGATTTTATTTCATAAATGCCATTGTAAGTATGTGTAGTCAGTAAATGATCATTACTCGCATAATTGAGTAAGTAAAATTGCGTATAACAGAAATTGAGTATTGAAATGGGATACATAACTTGTGCATTTCAATATAATAAACTGATTTTAATTCAATATAAGACAAGTTAAACCAAAATGATCTGAATAATAAATCAGTTAGGGTTATTGAACTTGAAATACAACAACTTGAAGCAAAATAGACCAAATGGAAATGATTGAGGTGATAATGAAAAGATTTTAATTGATATAGATGAACTATGGGTTTCTGATATTTCTAAAATGGATCATGGAAGGTTCCATGCCATGAAGGGTGTTGTGAGGTTCATAAAAACTCAAATAACCTCAGTAGATCTGATAGATACTAATTTGAGTCATTACTGAGCCCACTTCTCAAATTTCATTTTCATGCTCACTTAACTCGATTTTCAAACCCAAGTAAGCTTCTATACATAAACAAACTTGTTGAACTCACTACACTTTGTAATTTTCTTGTAATACCCATAATTATATAGAAACTTCTGAAAATATTTCCAAATGTCACGATTTCTGTATTCACTCATGTTACTATTTGATGGTCTGCATTAGAAAATCCATATTATTCACTCTCGACCTCCAATTGAGATATAAAATCCCAATATGAAAAGATTATAATGTCCACTAAAACTTTCATTTGGGACACCAAGTATGATTCCCAGAGTAAGGTCCCAAAAATTAGGGTAGAACACAATCATACACAATTTCAGTCCAAGTTGCGCAATCGTAGCAAAACGACCATAGCGTTTTCCACATAACTTGGATTAAGGAGATTCAAGAGGCATTTTAAATCTAGCACACTGAGCTATCTACCCACTAAAAATCATAATTTTTAGCTGGACCGATCATTACCAGTTTAATCCCAAAGTAATCCCAAAGTCAGTCCTATTTTCTTGAAATTTCAGCCCTTCGCTATTTTAGATTTCTCTTCCTTTTTCACAGAAAACCTCACTTGAAATCATTCCAAATCACCAAAAACATCATCACAACCATCAATAAAACTAAATATTACAAAATCAAATACAAATCAATCCATAAATATGGCTTTAATTTGAGCTTGCATGAACATGATCACCCCCTAACCCTAGCATGGTTCAAGCTCAAGTCCACCATGATCAATACCCAAATAACTCTTGTTCTTATCAAAACTTCATGATCAATGATCACAAATATCAAAACAAGAATCAAAACTAAAATAAAACATCAAAACTAACAAGATCAAGATCACTTACTTTGAAGATAAATAAAGATAGAGGTGGAGTTTAGTGGTTTTGAGGGTGGGAGGTGGTAGCTAGTGGTGGAGGGATGTTAGGGGCGGCAAACTTGGCCGGAGGCTGGCTGAAAACTCGCCGGAAACAGTGGTGGTAGCTTGGGGGAGAGGGTGGCTGGCTAGAGAGAGAAAGAAGAGAGAGAAGAGAAACCTTGAACTCACTTGGTGCAGAACACTTGGTGCAAAACACTTGGTGCAAAGATGAAGATAAATACTTGGCTGAAATTAAAACTTCAAAAGTCACTGTTGCTAATTATAAGTTAGGCTTAATTAAGGGTAATTAACTAAACAAATGTGGCAAAGACTTGTTGGGCCGAAATTAACCTTAAACGAGCTCGAGTTCGGAAAAACAACCAAACCGAGTGCGAAAAACTCAAAATTAAATGTTTGCAAAATTCTAAAAATAATAATAATAATGATGATAATAACAATAATACAATAATAATAATAATAATAATAATAATAATAATAATAATAATAATAATGATGATGATGATGATGATGATATCTTAAACCATAATCCTCGAGGCCTACTATCGATTCACCCAATATTTAATTAATCAACAAAACTGGAATTAACAATCAATGAAATTTAAATTGTAAAATGGGACCCAAATGAAATATTTTTCAACTGGGATGATTTAATATGATAAATGAAAGTGAAAAATTTAAATGGCATAAGGTAATTCGGTAAATATATAAATTGATTATAATTGAATTAATAAACATGATTTAGTTAAACAAATAACCATGAGTGATTAACTCCATAAACTTGATAAATTAAATGAATACACATAATTAATTAAATAAATGAATATGATTTAAATAAATAAATATGGGTTAGGGTCGGGTTATTATAGATGATATCAATTGGTGATCAACAAATCCAATTTTGATGATCATTACAGCTGTGTTAGGTGATCGTTAGAGCTATGTTTGGTGATCACTATATCATTATATAGTATTCAATAGAGACATATTGTGAGTGATCACCTTATCAATTGTATACGTTTTGGTGATCATTAGAGCTGTATTTGATGATCACATGATCTTTTGTGGTGATCACTGTAAACATGTTGGTTTTGTGCCAAACATATTTATGTTTTATTTGTGTTTTTATTATAATAAACCATAATAGTATACGTTTTTAAAGAATATATCATTTGGTAATCGACAATACCAGTTTTGGTGATCGTTAGAGCTATGTTTCGTGATCATTACAACCATGTTTGGTGACCACTATATCAATCTACAGTTTTCAGCAGAAATATATTGATTTTTTCGCCAAATATATTGTGAGTGATATATTGGAAGACTGTTATTCTATTGATTTGTTTTTTATTCTCATCAAACATCATAGTACATGTTTTTGTATAAGATATCATTTCGTGATAAATAATTGCAGTGTTGGTGATCATTACGATTATCTTTGGTGATTAGAACATGTTTATTTTGCTGCATTTAGGGTTGACTCTCATCGAGATAGCAGCATATATTTTTATAAAGAATGCGACCTAGTGTCTTATCAATAAGTCCAGTAATGGTGATTAAAAGACGTATGTTTGGGATCGCTAGAAGTACCTTTGGTAATCACTGAATGTTTTTTAGGTGATCAACATCTTCTTACTTGCAGTTGCTTACTGATGAATACGTCATTTCTTGATGATTATTAGTATTGCTTTTGGTCATAATGAGAACTACAGTTGCTCATCAATAGTATTGCTGTCAGTGATCACCAGAGGTATATTTGGTGATAATTCTTTATATCTCTATTAAATTCAGTACCATGAAAATTTGCATAAACATAAAAGGAATAAAATGTTACATTATTTGTTATATAATATGCAAAAACATAATTTTCAATTACAAAATAATTCTTGCCCATTGTAAATTAGCAACACAGAGAAACAAGGTGGGGATAAACCTAGTCCTTCTTAGTAGCTTCCTTGAAATTGAGATAAATTGTCCCGAATTCCTTGAAATTTTAGTTGCCGTGAATCTTACCCTGTTGTCCTCATAGGTGTAACACTCTAAATGTACATATTTCACTAATTTCGTTCTCTTCATTAATTCACCAGTTTGAGGTAATTAGGGCATCACGGCCGTCTGAAAAGGATAAGGCTTTGCTTGTAAATAACAAATTTAGCAACGCTAATCATTGTTTACCATCGAAAGGCATTCACACAATCACAACCTATCAAACCATATATAACAATTCTAACGTTAAACCATTTAACTATTTCAGAGTTTACACCAAAATATAATAACTCTTTTAGAGTATATTGCTGTAATATCAAAATGTTTCATAATGCAGTGCTCAAAACATCTCAGCACTAACACACTACTATTCCTTTTTGTTTTGACTTTCTTGCTCACTCATCACCTTCAGTCATCCTACCCGCCTGAGGGCGATTCATTGAACATTTTCATAAAACAAAGCATGAAAACATTTCGAACTGGGATTCAGTACATGCATTCCTATATTGTTAAATTATCATTGAAAAACTGATTGGGCTCGCATTGTAATTTATTTAATTTAAAACAGGAAATAAGATGAATATAAAACTGCATTACTAGTTATCTGATAGTGAACCCCTGGTAACTATTACGATCTGCGGATAGGCGTACACCTGCCAAGTTGATCGGGGGATCTGGCCTGAAGCCACACAGATAACTAAATGGAAATGTCCTATAATTAATAACTGATGGGGTCATTAATTATGTGGTAAATTACTGATTAAACTGATTCACTGATATACTTACCAGAACATTATAATTTTGATAAATACGTGTAGATTTCTAAAGATACAGACAATGAACGTACCTGATACTTTTAATGAAATTCACTAAAATGGGATTATGCACAAACAGGGAAGGAAATGATAGATTAGGGTCTGTCTCTATTTAAAATATCATGATAGGAACATATAATTAGCAAATATTTTTTCTTCATAGATAATAAGTTAGCAAAAGGAAAGTAAGAGAGTGACAAGGGTTAAAATAAATGACTCGTAAACTTAGTCTTCCGATCTCCGATTGAGACCCAAAACCCCTATATTGAAAGCTTAAGAAGTCTCTAAAAACTTTCATGTAGGACACAAAGCACGATTTCCACTATAAAGTTCCTAAAATGGGGTTAGAGTACAAGTATGTTAGTTTTAGTCTAACCTGCACAGTTCTGGTAAAATGGTCATAACTTTTTCCACAGACATCAGATTAAGGCGATTCAAAAGGAATTTTCCAATGAGCCAATAATTACCAGTTTAATCACAAATATTGCCCTGTTTTCTGAAATTTTCCAGCCTTTTGAAATTTTCTAGCCTTCATAGTCAAGCCTTTCTCCTTTCTTTTCACACAATTCCCCATCCAAAATCACACCTTAAAGTCATGTAACAAGGCCTTGGTCCTTCCTATCACCATACAAAACTATCACACTCAATTTCACTTCAAAATCATGCACATCAAAGATAATTTTTCAATCAAATATACACTAATAATATGCTTGCTATCAAAGAAAGGTTAAACCCTTACATAATCAATAAAACCCTAACTTTTGGCCAGCTTCCACTTCATCCAAGATCACCAAGAATATTCTTATAATATTATTAGAGATTAAAACTACTAAATCAAATACAAGAATCCAAGAAAAACAAACTTCCCACTTAAAGCTTGCATGGTTATGAATAGCCCTAACCCTAACATGCTCCCTACTCAACTCCACTATGATCAACATCAAAATAACTCTTATTTTTTATCAAAACATAATGATCAACAATCAAAAACATCAAAACGAGAGTCAAAACTAAGACAAAAATAAAAACCAATAAGATCAAGATTTAGGTTACTCACTTCAAGTTTTATAAAAGTAGAGATGAAGGTGATGTTTGGTGGTTTTGATGATGGAGAATTGTGGCTAGTGGTACTAGGATGTCGGGGGGTTGGAGGCAACTAGGATTGGCTGGAAAACACCAACAGCAGCAGCAACTTGAGGGGGGGGCTAGCTGTGCAGAGTGAAAGAGGAGAGAGAGATGTAGGTTGAGCTTGTTGTATTTTTTTGACTTGTCTCATGCTTGGCTGGATTTATAGCTCAAAAAGTAGCTTTTTACTAACAATGGTTAAGCTTAAATCATGATTATTAGTTAGAGCAATCATGCAAACTTGTTAGGCTTCAAATGGGGCGGAAAAAAAAGTTGGGTTCGAAAATAAAACGCCTCACAACGATAACGTTTTTGCGTAACTCAAAATTAATTTTTTTGTAATTTTACAGAAAACAAAATAAATTACTTAGATTAAACCTGTTAGGGCCTAATATCAATTCTTCCAAAGTTTTCGTTAATAATTAAATAAATAAATAAAGCCCGCATTACCAAGTGAGGGCCCAAATAAATTTTTCCCCACCGGGATGATTAAATGTGATAAATAAATTTGAGAAAATAATTAATATGAGGTAATCAAATAAATAAATAAAATTTAGGATTGGGGTATTACAATAGGTGATTATGTCGTGATAGTACCGCGCCCTCAAAACATTGAGCTTTGCATCCCAGGCACAAAAGATAGTTCACGATGAATTAGTAACATCCTTGTTTTTTATATTGCTAGCAAAGTCAATGTTGTGTTGTAATAATTACATTGTTTGGATTCAGTCTAGACTGCTACTTCTCTCATTCCCCAGAGTAGCTCTCCATGTGTCTCATACAAAATATGCCACAATCTGTGACATTTGTACTTGACCCCCACAAGATCTTCAAGCATACCGCCTTTAGTTTTTTAAGAATATCATGCGCAGGATGTTGTACACCGTGCAGGTAAAGCTTGAGTACTTGCTCTGCACAAATTTTTCAAAAATTGCAAACTATTAGAATTGCAATGTAATGACATTGGCATAGTTATAAACAGTATAGTTTTTAGAACTCACCAACTTCCCCAGAAAGTCTCCATATGCAACTTTGAATGTTGCTCTTATGAGCATGTTATCGATGATCTTAAGTTTCTCCTCCCTCAAGTTGTAGCAAAACAAAAAGAAATGCCTTCTGTGACAGCCTCAGCTAAGAATCAATGTCCTAAATGTAAAATCAAGTTCGCTAAGAGTCTAAATTTCAATCAATTAATAAATTGCAAGGCATCAAGAGGACACACTTGCATAACATCCCCATAGCATAACTGAAATTGCTAAGCACATAATCAAGCAATTGCAATAGCACATAGTTATTAACAAAGCAAAACAATTACAATAATGAATTTGAACTACTACTTATAAACTTATCACTAAAAATCATCAATCCCATATGAATTTGTGATAAAATAAGCTTGAATCATAATATAATGTCATCGACATTCAGCATCAAAAACATGATAAAGAATAACAGACTAGAGAGTTGCCACATACTTTGGACTTATGAACTGTAGGATAGACAGCACGAGGAGAAAGACCAATGGGTCTAGTGGCATCGGTGGGCTCTGACAAAGGAATCAAGATGAGGACGAAGAAAATCGAAAAATTAGAAAACAAACAACTCTAACCTTGAAAGCAAATCAAAAAATTAAATTATGCTCAAAATTGAAACCCTAACATTGCAATCAAGATGATGGCAATCTTCGACTTGATGAACAGGCCACGTGGTTGGCTATTGAGATTCCTTTATTGTACCATCTTGACCACCCATGCAAGTGCTCACGATCAACTCATATCAGGTAAAGAACAATACCAAAGTGTAGGATCATTATTCTAATATGTCCCGTTTTGTAACATTGGAAATTAAAACTATGTTGGTGCATCCAAAAATTTACGTATGATATTTTATCTATTTTTAAAATCGTATTTAAGTTCTTTTAGTCATTATATCAAGAAGGCAGTTTCATCAAATTTATTTCATACTGTGTTATGGTCTATTATGACATCCTATTATATTCGCTACTTTACCTAATGAAGATAACTTTGACAGAAACCTTGAGGAAAAAAAAAAAATTGTATACTTACCTTTCAACGAAACGGGAGAAAAATATAAAAACAAGTTTACAAATAACTTACTGGTCAGGACCCGTGCGTTGTCCCGAAAATAAATTGTTAAATAGTTATATGGTACTTTGAAATTATCGTTGAATATTGAATAGATGGAAAGCAACAAAAATATGGCATAATAGTGAGAACTTGCTGGAAGCATAAGAGTTAAAGGAAACAATTACATTGTCATGCATAATATGTAATGAATCCCAAACAATGCATACTGTAGAGTTTACTGAAAAATGTGTTCAAGTGTAAACTAAAATGAAAATAAGCATGAATTAAGTCATATGGCATGGGAGTGGAGCGAATGCAACACTAGATTGATTCTTCTTCAGGCTGCGTTAAGCAAGAAAAAAAAAATTATACATACTTAGAATCTGAAACGTTTAAAAACAAAGTTAGAATGAAATGTATAGGCGTATATATTTGTTACCTAGAGAAATAACTGTCGCCGTGATGCCTCAAGAAAGAAACTTCTTTCTCCGAATCAACTGATGTAATGACATCGATTGAGGGTTCGATTTGACCTAATCGAGAAGGCTCCATGACAAACACCCATGGCTATTCTAGGTGATCGTCCAATATGGCATATAATGTAAGCTCAGCTTCTGGCTGCATGTATGGAAAATGGAATCTATTAATTAAAGTATACCCATATGTGTGAAGCACAAATAACAAAATACTACAATAATAAGATCACCAATACTGCATAGCCACTTAAGATGTCGGTGCTAGTATGGAGAAGAATTGCTGCAATATCTTGAAGAACGGTAAAAGTTCGAGTGCCCGACTTCTCCCGTACATCAATTTTGAAGAAGAATCTAAAGGGTGAAAGAAAAGGTTACTGGGGAATATCTATTATATAGTTGAGCATATCTTAACAATGTACATGGTAAATGATACTAACGGAAGCACAAAAAATATATACCTTTGAGTAGGTGCATCTCGTGGATGTGAACAAATACAATACGGAATGTTGAGGTCGAAGACATGATAATGGAAACATAAAAGGCAATCAGGGTAAGAGGTATAGACAATTGGAAGATACTTTTCACATACGCGAAGATGCGATAATATGAAACCTGCAATTGCACATGCATCATAACACAATACACAATTTGGGTCAGTTGTTGTGATAATGGCTTATATGTGTAATAGCACAAGAAATCTAACAGAATATTGTGATACATTATGCGATGGCGAGTATTCAGTAAGCGCGATTCGACTGGCAACGAATAACTTTTCCAAATTAGGGATTCACAATCTTCTCCGACGTATAAATTGTAATTATCGTTGAGCATGTCCATCATCAGCCCACCTATGACGTACATAAAATACAATTGAACATGGATATACATTTGGAATAAAATTTTGTAAGTAATTGGTGATCACATATTACAATAATGTGTATGAAATTGTGGGATTCACTATACCATCCCTCAAAGTCTGAAGTATGTTCTAATGGTGGATTAATCAACAATCGGCTTCTGGGTGTTGTAGATAGCGTAATTCCTATGAAATATAATACTACATTTTAATATGGTAAGGAAATGTATCAAGGAATGGAAGCAAAAATAGATTGTCAAAATGTACCGGTTGGAAATGATGAATGATGTACACACCTTTGTACTTTCTTGCAAGTACCCTATTTTCAAATAATAGATTACGGGAAAGCTGGTTGCCTTTAATTTCAGCAAAATCTCCCCATAAGATGAGTTTCAATGCATTCAACCTACAAAATAAAGAGTAATATTTAAATAGGATGTACTATGCAGCATAAAGTTTAAACATGAAGAACCACATAACAATGAGGACAATGTGTTATTAGTTAGAAGCACGTACTGCATATCACAAATGAGCACATCTCGTGTAAGGGTTCCTGTACGTGTCTTACCAGGGTCAGAAACTACAACAACTAAACCAATGATGTCTGCATAACATAATTAGTAAGAGGCATGTACAGAGGTGTTGAATAATTTAGGAAATCGTAGTATACTATGATTACCTATTGTTTGTACAATGGGTTGTAAATGCGCATAGACATCAAGAAAAGGAACCAATGCTAGGAGGTGGTGGTATGGGACTGCATCGTACTCATCAATCAAATCAAGTAATTCAGTCTTATGAGTGAAAAACAACTTAAGGTTGTTGTCCACGATTTCTTTATCCTTATCTATGGTGTAACTAACTGTAAAACCAGAGAGACAATGTAGTCGACCCATTTTTAGAATAAACTTCCACCTATCGATGTTCTGTGTCCATTATAATGCCTAAAATCTCGTTACGCTGTCAATGCATAAGAAAGAATGTTAGTATTAAATTGAGAGATATGGTGAAAGGCAAATAGTAGACAAATTTGAAATACCTCAGCGTCCATGAAGACAACCTTCCAAATATTACGATTGGTATATGTTCGAACACTCAGCGTTCTCATCAAGCGTACAAAAATGCAGATTGATGTACTGTAATAAGAGATGCTACTGATTGGCATACAATCAAATGAGACAGATGTCATCATGCCTGTACATTTACATAATCAAATGCAAAATATAATTGAAGTATTTTATAAAATATGTAGATTTACTCGATGAAGGTCGAACCATAACCTAAGCGAGATATGCCATAGTATACATATGACATATAAGTACGCTACGTGAATGACATATTCGACGTTTGCTCCATATAGCAAAATATGGAATGTGAGGATTTTTTTGGTAGAAAAAAAGATTCCATCACACAGCAAAATGACAATAAGAAGGCATCATTACTAATGAGCTAAGGGGGGTAAAACACAGAACAATGAAAAATTTACATACTTCATAGTCCTCATACAATTGTGTGTGCAAAATGTACACACTGAATGAAACGATAAACATAAAAGGTACATTAGAATTAATCGCAATGAGGTATGTCATTGAAGATTTCTCTATATACAACATTCTTCGTGACATTGTCAGGGATATCACTCTTATTACAAATTAAAAATCTTAACTCAGATGGGGATGTGACGCGGGAAACAGCAATATAAAGCTGTCCATGTGAGAACACTGGTTTGGGAAGGTAGACCCCAACATGGTTGAGTGTTTGACCTTGACTTTTGTTGATTGTCATTGCGAACGCCAATTTAATTGGAAATTGACGTCTTTTCAATGCAAATGGTGTGTCATCTGAAGATGGTGTCAAGTGAATACGTGGAATAAGAACTTTTTGCCCAATACTGCGACCAGTAATTATCCTCGCTTTCAAAACCTTACTCCCAAGACGTTCAACAATCAAGCGTGTCCCATTGCACAATCCCAAATGTAGATCAATATTCCTCAACAAAATCACTGGTGCACCTATTTTCAAATGAATTTTATGGTTCGGCAAGGCTGAGAAAGTTAACCCATGTAGTATTTCCGGTGGATGAATGTTATCAATGTCGGGATGGTCACTGCTCTCCTGAAATGTATCTGAACTCAAGTATGTGTGACAACTTCCAAGAAGCATTTCCAAAATTCGATAGTTTAATTGATCAACATCGTTGTTTGTAGCAGCAAGTATGCAGTATTCCTGCATGGAAGAGCCGTCATTGTATCTAGTAGACAACTCAGGGTAAATTTCTGATATTAGGTTGTCCAAACCATGATTGTCATTTCGAATGAGGAACTCAGAAGGGATTTCTATCCAGTTGGCTTCACTCCTTCTTGCAATGATATACCGAGTAATGTGCCATTACCGATACTCAAGATGCAATCAGCAAATTATCGCAATCGCTCATATTCATCACATTGTAAGCTTGGATCCCTCAGTGGCATGTTGATCCTTAAATGGATGACTTTGCAATAAGGCCAGAAACAGGACCTAGAAATTGATACCGCAACTGTGTCTGCTCTTCTGCCTCTTGGTACAACGGGGAGTACCTGTCTGAAATCACCACCAAATACAATCAATTTTTCATCAAATGGTTGAAGTTCATCGCCACATACATCCCTTAATGTACGGTCAACTATCTCAAAAACATGACGGTGCATTATAGGCGCCTCCTCCCATATTACCAACGATGTTTGACGGATCAATCAGCCAACTCTGAATGCTTAGACAAGAAGCAATA
>NCQT01141618.1:19859-32281 GCA_002740465.1 Stenocereus thurberi | reverse complement strand
GTGACGCCAGACACTGGCCAGTGGTTGTCGGTGAGAGGGGGAAAGAGAGAGAGTGAACATTAGAGGGAGAGGGAGGTGGTCGGGGTCCTTGGGTTCTCAAAACGAATTTCGCCCCAATCCTTAATCTAATTTCCCCTTTCCCTTTTTTTTTGCTGCTCAATTAACCAATGCAGCTAGATTCTAGTCCCAACCTCGTTAGCGATTAGACTAAACTCGAGTTGACTAAATAAAAGGAAAACGATTTTAAAAACTCTGGTTAGCGTCGATTCAATAAATTTATAAATAAGTAATGTCAATAATAACATAAATCATNTAGTCGTTCTTTTTAATGAAATTAATTGATAAAAACGAATACACTTGACTTAATACCCTTATTGTAAAATAATTCAAACGCAGATTCGTAAATTTAACAACTGAAACAGTTAGTTTGCAATAGAATGAAAGTACGACCCTTACAATGCAAAAAAGTGATCAAGTTCCTCACAAGACAATAAACTTCTAGGATCCAATAAAACAATCTAACAATTCCAAAATACTCAAAGAGATGAACAACAAATTAAGAATTTAACTAGTATTTGCATGAATCCGAAATCAAAGCAAAGTCATAATCAAAATTACAAAACATAAATCTAAATTTAGAAGAGAGAGTAGAAGAGAAGAAAAGAGATGCTCAGCCAAGATCATGCTTGAACTGTCTTGCAAACCCGAGATGGAATCCTTGTAAATCTTCACTTCAACTCTATCTCTGTCTCCCTCTAATCTAATCCTAACTAATGGAATATGGAGGAGAATGAAATGGATGGGATGTGTGGGGTGTGTGGAAATGAGGATGGGGGGCACCCTTTTTATAGTAAAATTCCTGGAAGCCCAAAGGCCATGCATAATAATGGATTTAAATTGCTAGAAAGTTGAAAAGTTATGAGAAAACAAAAAGCCTCATGGGAAATGAAGACACCACAGACTGTGGCCAGCACCATGGGCAGACCATGGTCAGCTTTGGCTCGATATTCTTCTGTTCTTTCTTCCTTCCACAGGCATAGCAACTAAAGGGTGTCCATGGGGAGTCCAAATACACTCATTTAGCATAAAATCTTGGGTAAAAGGGTCCAAAAACCTACAAAACACATAAAAGAACCATACCTTAGCGTAAAATAAAAAAAGGAGTATAAATTACACATAAAGCGTATAATCTTTTCTAAAAATGAAGCAAAATGACCCTAAAATGATTCACGCTTTAAGCACTTATCAAGTAGAGTAATGACTCAAGAATAGTATTTATCCGGCCAAGTTGGCATGATTGAAGTATCTCGAATGTCGTTACACCCCTCCTAGCCTTAAACCCTTATTGTCCATCTTAGAAATATCAAAAAACCATATTCCGTTTATATCCATCAAGGTCTTTCTATTATAACCCTAACTATTATATTTTGGTATATTTTACTCCAAATTATTTAACCTCGACTCAGATTACCGTAATTTATTTAGTTTTTAAATGAGCTGAGTGTAACTTATTATCTATTAAATAGTTTGAGTTATGGATGCCTATTAATCAATAAGTTTATATTAAAGTTACAAATTATGAGAGTAAATATTGTTTACTAACTACATATACCTATAATTGCATTTGATAACATAATTGCATTTGATAACAAAATCGAGCCTACTCTATCATTTCCCCTCATTGTGCATAAATATTGTCAAGTTAGATTGCATTTTAAGAACATCAGGTACGTTCATTGCCTGTGTCTTTAGAAATCAGAATGTAGTCATTAAAAGTACAATGTCTTAGTAAGTATATCAATGAATTAGTTTATTTAGTTATTTATCACCTAATTAGTGACCCTATCAGTTATCATTATAGGGCATTCGCCCTCTAGTTACCCTCATGTCGTCAGACTAAGTCTCCCAATCGGCTTGACAGGTGTCCACTTATCCATAGATCGTAAAGTTACTAGGGTTCACTACTATATACTAACTAGCAATATAGTTGCACATTTATTGCATTCACTGTTTTCAATTAAAATGAATTAAAAAGCGTGCCCAACCAATTTTGTAGTGATCATTGAACAATACATGAATGCATGTACTGAGTTTCGACTCATATTTCAAAATGTTTGTCATATTTTGTTACAGACAAGTGCTTAATGAATTGCCCTCATGCTAGCAAACAAGCTGAACAATGTAACTGAGCAAGGAAAATCTGGAAGAATCGGCAGTGATAGCAATTCATCAATGTTTTAGGAACTGTATTTTTAGATCTTTAATTAAGGGAGTCTTAAACTTTATGAAGTATTGTTCTATTATGATGTGTAAACCTTATGGTAGTTAGCAGCTATTGTATATGATTTAATAATGTTTGAATGTGTATGGTTATAATGTATGCTTAACTATGTTATATCTGGTGCACATACTTAAAGCTTTATCCTTTTGGACAATGGTAATGCCCTACAGTTGGGTTTATCAGCTCTAATTAAGGAAATAACTTGAGAATACACAATCAGTGAGAAATACAAATTGGGGGCATTACAATGAGAAAACCATGCCCAGCTTGGCTAATAAATTGGTCCTGCTAAGAAGAAGGTAGGACCTTAATGAGTACATCTGTAAGCTATTATTTTGCAGGCATATAAGTGAGTTGTAAGAAACCCTCTAAGACTTTTTCCTTGGGGAATTAACAGTCTATTTCTATGTGTTTCATACGCTTATTAAACACATGATTCTTAGCAATATGGATGGCAAATTGATTGCCACAATTCAATGTGACATGTTTTAGTCCATGTATACCAATCTCTTCAAGCAATCTAACTAGCTAGGTGACCTCTACTGCTACTTGTGATGGCCTTGTATTAGGCTCAGAAGAAGACTGAGAAATGGTGCTTTTTTTCTTACTTTTCTAGCTAATAAGAGATGAACCAAAACGGATAATGTACCCTACAGTTAATCTTCTTGAAAAGGGACAAACTGCCTAATCTGAGTTTGAATATGCCGATAATGAAAGATGATTTGAAGCCTTTAGTAGAATTCTTTTTCCTATTGTAGCATAAATGTATCTTAAGTTATGCTGAAGTTCTTGTAAACAAGATGTCCTTGGCTTTTGTATGAATTAACTGAGTGTTTGAGCTGTAACGCTGGGATCTGGCCTTGTGCTGGTAAGAAAATTGATCTTACCAATCATTGTTCTGTAATAAGTGGGATGAGAAAGAAGTTCTTCATCTGCAGGGGGAAAAGAGCAGTAGCAAACCTAAAATTAGTCATTCCACTATCTTTGACGAGTTCTATAGTGAATTTTCTCTAGGACAGTACTATACCATCTGAAAGGTAGCTAACTTCCAAACCAAGAAAATAGTGGAGCTTGCCAAGGTCTTTGATACCAAAACAATGGTTTAAGTGTTGTTTTATATGCTTAATATCTGCTTGGTCTGATATGTGATCATAATATCATCCACATATATGGCTATAAGTGTGATATACATAGATAATTTGTTGAAAAACTGTGAGCAGTAACCTTTGGTTGCTGATACCCTAAAGAGAGCAAGGTATTACTTAATTTACTAAACCACTGCCTGCATGCCTACTTTAGGCCATAAAGAATTTTTCTCATTCTATAGACTGTATGTTTAGGTAACTCCATGTAGACTTCCTTAGCAACATCTCTAGAAGAAATGAATTATTGACATCTAGTTGAGATAAAGTCCAGCATTTTGATGCAGTTGGCGCTATAATGGTTCTTATAGTTGCCATTTTGACAATAGGTGAGAAGACCTCTTGATTAGGGGTGTTCATCGATCCAAATCCGGACCAGATTAGACAAGATCGGGTTAAACCGAGGACAGAATAAGAGGGATGTTATGGACCGTGGACCGAACCGAATAAGTCAAGGACCGGACCGATAAAAATCAGACCGAACCGAACCAAACCGAACCGAATTGCCAAGCTAGCAAATTTTTAGGATATGGATTATATTTGTTTCACTATGAACAATTTCAACATATTTTCACCATGAAAAACAAATCAATATTCTTGAACATTTGAGAAATTATAAGTTGCAAAAGAAAATTAAAATTGAATAAGTAAAAACTTGGTTTTTAATTTTTTTTATTAGGTCCTCAGTCAAGACCAGTGGACCAGACTGGAATGGACCGAAGACTGAATAAAAAAATTTATGTACTGTGGACAGGACCGAATTTATTCGGTTCGGTTCAGTCCAATCTAGTCTAGTCTAGTCTTTGGTCCTGTCCGAGTTTAGACCGAATGACGAACACTCCTACTCTTGATCGTCAACACCATGCTGCTGAGTGAAACCTTTAATTACAAGCCTTGTCTTTAACCTTTCTAGAGTACCATCTGATTTAACTTTAATGTTGTAAACCTATTTGTTACTGATTACTCTTTGTTTTAGGAGGTAAATCAGCATACTCCCAAGTCTAGTGGGTCAAGGGAGCATCTATTTCAATATCCATTACTTGTACCCAGCCTGGATCCTTAGAAACCTCTTAATAAGGCTTTGGTTCAGTATATTCTTTCAAATACAAAACCAGTACATGATGTTTAGTTGGGAGGGATGTTGAATGAACCATGCCACAGAAATAATCCTTTAAGTACTTAGGTTGCTGATGATATCTGATTGATCTCTTGATAGAAGCTGTGACTAATGATGGAGCTTGATCAATAGTAGGGTGGTAACCTGAAGCTGGAGATGAGTTCGATATAGACTCAATAGAAGAATGTGGGGTATCATTGGAAGAATGATCAGCACTTTGTATGCTAATGGTTTTAGTTACAGGTTGAGAAAAATAATTTTGTCCAGGTTTTTTAAATTCAATGGTTTCAGGTAAGAACTCTGTAATAGCTGGAAGACGAAGAGACGATTGATGTGAATATTCATCTGGAAAGATGTTTTCATGACAAGAGACAACCCTTGAAGTAAAAACCTTATTAGTTTCTATAAGTCTAGTGATTTATAAGCTTTTAACCACATGGATAACCAAGGAAAATGCAAGGCTGAGCTCCCAATTGAAGTTTATCTCTTTGTCTTTTCAGTGTAGATGTATAACAAAGGCATCTGAAAATGCTTTCAAGTGATCATGATAGGGCCTAACATTGTAGAGGGCTTTAATATGACACTTGTTTTATAGAAGTGATGTAAGGATCCTATTTATGAGATAAATAATAGTTAAAAGTGCTTCCTCCCAATATTGTTTTGGGAAATTTGACTGAAACATAGGAGCCCTTGTAACTTGTAACAAATCTTGATGCTTCCTTTGCACTACACCATTTTATTGAGGGGTACCCACACAAGAAGTTTGATGCATTATCCCTTTACATTTATAAAACTCTAAAGCAGAAGCTTCACTGAATTCCATCCTATTACTGTCCTTATAATCTTGACATGAGCTATAAATTATTGCTCAATGAAAGAAACAAAAGCCCTTAGTAAGGGAAAAGCAATACTTTTATAGGCTATCAGATGTACCCAAGTTTCCCTGGAATAGTCATCGACTATTCTCAAAAAATATTGGGATCCATTGTATGTTTTCTGAGGATAAGGCCCCTATATATCAACTTGTAATAATTCAAAATAGAACATGGACCTTGTGCTATTTAAAGGAAAAGAGTTTCTATGTAGCTTTGCATTGGTTAAATCTGACAAACACCATGTCTCACTTTATTACAATAAGAAACCCTGGCATGTTTCAATTGATCAAAAGGCAAATGCCCTTGTCTAATGTGTCACAACACTACATCAGAAAAGCACACTGTAATAGCATCCACTGTCTTCTTATTTGCTTGATAAACTCTTAACTTCTAAAAACTGATCAGTCCTATGTAGGTAATACAACCCATTGTGTCCTTTACCAAGGATTACTGCCCTCTGCATAGAGGGTTCTTGAAGGAGACATAGGTCAGGTGTAAAGGTAACATTTGGTAAGAACTGTTAGTTGCGCTTACTTATATAGAGCAGATTAAATTGGAACTCTAGGGAATGTAAGACATTCTTCAAGACTAAACCAGGATCTAATGTCATGGAACCAACATGTTGTATTTGTGCCTTTTTTTCATTAGGCATAGTAATATAGCAGGCCTCATGAACTAGTTTAGTGTCATGTAGTAGGGATAGATTATGAGTGATATGATCACTAGCCGTATTGTCAATAATCCAAGTGTTGTTGTAGTAAGGAAACAAAAGCTTTTACCTGCCAAGAACCCTGCAGCTATTACAGCATCATTGTTGGCCTTTTCCTAATCAGCATTATGCTTATGAAGAGCTTACAGCAACTGAGTATACTGCTCTAGGGTAGGAGAGGGAGCTGTTAGAGTAGTACTTGAATTGCCATAAGCAGCATATGCTCTTTATTATCATTGATAGAAGCACAACCATAAATCACATCAAAGGATTGAGCCACTATAGCTATCCCTTTTCCTTTGTAATGCTTATGAATAGGAGGATAACTGTGTATCTCATAGCATTTTTGGATAGTATGTCCTGTCATCTTGCAAAAATCACAAAATAGTTGTTCCCTTTTTTGGTTTTCACTTCTTGGCACATTCTTGTAATTATAACCAAAGTTATGGTTTAAATTATAACCAAAGTGTTGTCTAGTCTTTTGATGAAAGTTGTAAGACCTCTGCTGAGTTGCCAAAGTTGTACGCTCTATTACTGAAGCATCCTGGCCATGCATATTAGTATGAAAAGCTATGGAACCATGAGTAAGCTGTGATATTGCATTGATAGCTCTCTGCTTCTCTTCTTGCTTTATCATACTACAAACCTGATCTATGTTTGTCAAAGGTTTCATCATTAGTATAATACCTCTTATCATCTTATAATCTTTAGTAATTCTGACTAGAAACTACATAAGTTGTTAATCTTGAATCATCTTATGTGCAGCTTGTGAACTTGCACATTCAACTACACAATTGCAAAAAGGAATAGTGATCACGCTAATCTGAGTAAATTAATCTACCACAAATAGATTATTCTATGAAGTCAAGCACAGATCTCACTGGGTCTTAAAGATTCTTGTGCCGTCCACTTCCTTAAATCTTTGCTAAAGTTACACCGATACTGCATAAGCTGTGAGGGAAAACAATAAACTCTGTCCAATATCTTTAACCACTACATTGATGATCCAATAGGTCACCATTTTATCACACCTATCCCACTATCCATCTAGTCGAGATGAAGCAGTATGCTTAAGACATTTTTATGCTGCAAACCCTAACTTATTCTTTGCAATCAAAGCTACTTCCGTAGCTTTCATCTAATGACCATAATTATCTCATTTCATCAATTGAATAACACGAACATTATTAAGATTATGAGAAGGATGCAAGAAGAGTTCATGAGAAGGATCATTAACATTCAGGGTGGCCATTCCTATTTGTTTAGACAAAGAAACTTATGCTAGATTTGAGTAGATCTCAAATGAATCGAAATCTAGGCAAGAACAAACAAAAACAAATTGCCAGATTCAAGAACAATGAAACAAATGAAACAAAATTTAACTAATATCACATGATTTAGTGAACAAATGAAATCTGGCACTCTAATACCATGTTAGAACCAGGCATGAAGAAATTCATTTATGGAAACGGTATAACAGAAAGATAGAAAGAGAGAAAAAGGATGAGATTGAAATGAAGTTTATATCTGTATTATTGAATCAGTAAAAAAAACTATACAACATATCAAGCTATAAACATACATACATATATATATATATATATGTATATATCTGTATTTATATATCTGTATATGTATATGTATGTATGTATGTATGTATGTATGAGTGTATATATATATATATATATATATAGGTATGTAGGTATGTATATATCTATATACCTGTATGTTAGCTGTGCCTGAAAGCAAGTTGCTAGAATTAGTTAATTTGTTATGACACATCAGCACAATAAACTATAGAGGTGGACCCTACTGCTGTTTACCATTATAGACTTCATCAAGTTTCAAGTACTTTTATTTCCTTTAATTACTGCAGTATCAAGTAGAATTCTTGCAGTTTTAGTTTGAAAAGAATCTGATCACACCATAACTTCACATTTTAGGGACTCGGCTAGACTATTTTATACAGTCTTTTAGCCTTAGGGGCTTCTTTGAGTAGACCTATTGATATCGCATTCCTACAGGGAGAGAGTGCTAAATTTGCTGGTGTTAAAGCCATATGTTTGCATCATGCATCTATTTTGCATACTAAATGTGCAAAATGCGTGAAGTATGTGTATATTTGCATGCATACTATTATATATATTAGAATAGATGTTTTTCGTTGCAGTGTCATTGTAGGATGCGTTCCAAATCCAGGACCTTGTCTACTTGCCTTTTTGGTGGGCCACTTGGGATGCGGTAATCATTGTTGGGCCTTCGAGCTCAACAGATGAGGACCATTTAAGGCAACCAAAAGCTAGTGTATAAAGTAATTTATACAACAGATGCCTAAAAGAGGCTAACGAACTAATGTTACATTCAGCCTATGGTAATGGCCAACAGGAATAGGGCCTGCTGCTCCTTTACATACTAAGGATTAGTATAATTCTTCTAACTCGCTGTGGCCAAGAAGATCACCTCGGAGATACTTTGTTTGAGTGGTATACTACTGCCAATTAGCTTATGCTCAATGCACTAATGAAACCCACTGTGAACTAAGGAATCTTAGTGAAATTAAGTGAGATAACAACCTATGACCATCAATAGGTGCACGTGCTTTTTAGTCATTCTAAGAAGCATGACATAGCTAAATGGCCATTATGTGGGTCCGATGGGTGGACATACACCGGCTATTTGTGCCTAAGGATGGGAAGAGACTATGCTTATAATGAGGGAGTTGATGGATGAGGAGCATAACATTGAGTTTGCTCTAATTACATGATTAGCAAAGTTACTGGCTCCTGTCCAGGCATAAACCTAGGAGTTGAAATGATTCCATGGTAGATTATTCCTCAAGGGACAATCCCTCCAATGAAGAGTAGAACCCAACCTGTGAACTAAAGAAGGAATTGTGAATGCTGGTTCATTGCGATTGTAATGTTTTAAATCAATTAGTCATATATTTCAATTTCTATTGGGAATTAGAATAGTATGTGGCCTCCTTTTATGACTTCTAATCACAAAGCTTTGTATTTACATAAGTTTGATGTACTTAAGCTATACACTAGTATTATATACATGTATAAAGCACCATGTGCCCAAATATATGTTGTACAATATGGATATAAGTTGTATGTATCTTATGCTGTAATTTGATTTTGTTGTTATGTGAATGATTCGATTATTTAGAAGTTCTTTATTTGTGAATGGCAATATTTTTTGTAATGTTAACTTCTAAGCTAGACTAGAATTCAGTGACACCTCTATATGCACATATGGGCAGATGTGTCCCCATTGTGAGTAACCTCCTATGCTAACAACCATGGATATAGTCTATAAGTTCAACAAGTTATACCACCTAAGTTTGAAGGCGAGTTAGATCCATTAGTATAGAAGAGTGGTTAACAAAAATAGAAAAACTATTTGAAATAATGGAATGCCCCATCCACTTGGTTACTATCAATTCGCGTGGGAGGCATGCTGCTAGTGGAGAAGAGTTAAACCCTGAGTAGGTGAACCACTGGAGTAGCTTAAAGCTTTAATGGATGCTAAATATTGTCCCAGACGTGAAAAGAGCTAAAGAGTAAGAATATCTCCACCTTTAATAGGGAAACAATATGAGTTTGATGGACAACATAGCCAAAATTAATGAGTTCGGTCGATTTGCCATAGCCTAGGTAGAGTGGATCACTTCACTTAAGGACTCAAAGAAAGTAGCAAACAAATGGTTGTAGGGGATGCTCGTCTTAAATTTTAAGCGATGTACTATAAGGCTATGAAAATAGCTCCAGTTATGGAAGAAGCTGAAGCCAAAGAAAGAGAAATAAGCTAGATAAAAAGAAAATTCGGCCAAATGGTTCTAGTTCCTAGGGAAGTAGAAACATTAAGACATTCAAACTTGAGCAGGGACAAAATAAAGGCAAGCAACCCCTTTGGTGGTACGAAAGGAAGTCACATGACAAGTGCGTCATCTCCACTGTGGCAAGTGTAGTGCTTTGGTTGTGTAGAACTTGGACATATGATCAGCAAATGCCAAAGGTAGCCTGGAATAATAAAAATAACACTCAGAAGTAAGGATTTGAGCCCTAACCTATAGCTCAGCAAGACTATACTTTTGCTAGAGGCAATGAGAACAACAAGAGCCTATAGGCTAGAGGTAGAGACTTCTACTTAGATGGCGAAAAGATAGAGGACCGTAGTGCTATAGTAACAGGTACTATCGTTCTCAACAATCTTTATGCCCATGTTTTATTTGATTTAAGTGCTACTTATTCGTTTGTAAATCCTGAACTTGCGAAAAGAAACTTGCTAGTAACCCAATGAGATGGATGTACAATTGTGTGTGACTACTCCATTAGGCTATGTTTATCATATTGATGTGGTGTTTAATAACTATTCTATTAGAATGGTTAGCTAAGTATAAGGTAACCATAGTCTTCACTAAGAAGTTAATAGGCCTTTTGAGCCCTAAAGGAGAAAATCATCCCAGCCATATCTGCCATATAAGCGTTCTAAATGTTAAAAAAGGGATGTCAAGGTGATCTGTGCATAGTTGTGTAACAGTTTGAACTTGATTTGCATTAATTACACTCCCTTAGTGAATTTTAACAAAAATAGAGTGCGTGCATTTCAATTCAATGATTAGAACTCACATGTTTTATACGGCTCAAGCCGCATCAATGTCCTTACACAAATTTTATAATGTGTGAAGTTGATTGTTTAAATTGTTAAAGTAAATAATAATGTAGTGAAATTTTAAGAGGGGAATATGCGTATGAATCCTTTTATTTAGTTTATAAAATATATGTTTAACTTTTATTATGCAGGTTAGAGTGATTTAAAATAACTAAGTAAACAATTAAATAAATAAGGTATTACATGACTCAATTAATTAGTCAATTAGTTAATTTTAGAAAGCAATAAAATCAGCCATGAAAATTTGCACTAGAAATTTGGGAACAAAAAAAGAAAGAAAAGAAAAAAATCATAAAAATTAGTGTTATGCGTGCAATTATCCAAGGAATAGCCTTTCAAAAAATCTCAAGCACCACGCCACTTGCTTTCGGCTACCAACCTCGTCCCTCGCTCGAGCTGTTAGTCGCCATCCGACCTTCTCATCCTCATCCTCTTTCTTTTGCTTCTTCCACCTAAAGTTTCAAGGTGAATCTCCAAATTCTTTCACACTTTTCTTCATGTATTACATTAATTTCCTCCAATTGGTGAAATTATTGAATTTATTTGGAATTAGATGGATATTTTAAAATGATTGGAGCATTGATTTTCATTGCTTGTGATAATTGGAAAAACTTGAGGTTGTGGGTGATTATGATTTGCTGATTATGCTATGAATTAAACCTTATATGCAGTAGATTATGGGTTCCCTCCTAGCTTGGATTAGAATAATGAAAATGGGGGAAAACATTTAAATTTTTGGAATTTGTACAAAATCAGCCACTGTTTTAATTTTTGTAAATTGTTAGATTGGCCAAAAAATTGTGAAAATTTTACTATAGGTTCTTTATGATATTTGGAATTTCCTAAAAAGTTTCATGAATTTTAGATATGTAAAACTTCAAAAATAAATATTTATAATTTTTGAAGACCAATTATGATTTTTTTTTTAATTTTGAGAAATTATCATTAGTCGCTTAAGCTCTTAGGTAGCATTCTACTGTTGGGCCTCCGCGCAAGCTAGAACTTCCGACCAAGCCCAAATTTCCATCTTTTTAACCTAATCCATGGCTTTCATAAAGAAAATATTAATCTTTAATTATGAACTTTAATATTAAGTGATTATCAAAAATTTAAATTTTATAATATTAAGTTTATTTGATGAGAATTCAAATTTTTATTATTAAGTTTCACTCCTAAGATTTCAAATTTTTAAAATTTAAATTATACAATATTTTGGAAAGAGATATTAAAAACCCGCTCCCCCAAATATTCCACGTGCCCATAATTTCCCCTCCCCTAAATCTATCTTCTTCCATTCCTTGTCGACCAAGGGGAGAAAACAAATTATGCAAACTTTCTTATGTAAAGCTACTATAAAACCCCTTCCAAACTCACAACTTCTCTCCCACCCTCATGGCTCTCTCTCTTCCACACGCCTCATTTCTCCCTTTTTGCCGGCCAGCCCCTTATGAGCAACCACCTCCCAGTAGCATCCTTGTCACCGACTGCCACCCCAGCCACCCACTAGTTGCCACCCCTCCTACCTTCTTAGGTTTCTTGGCAATATGTTAGGGTTTGCTCATATTATATTGCTTTAAATAAAAAAAATTGCAACATTGCATCTTATAGCCTTTAGTTACTC
>NCQT01141261.1:47394-57547 GCA_002740465.1 Stenocereus thurberi | reverse complement strand
CTTCGGGAATCGACTAAATAAAACGAAAACGATTTTAAAAACTCAGGTTAGCATCAGTTCAATAATTTATAAATAAGTAACGTCAATAATAACATAAATCATATAGTCGTTCTTTTTAATGAAATTAATCGTTAAAAATGCACACAGTTGATTTAATACCCTTGTTGAAAAATAATTCAAATGCAGATTCATAAATTTAGCAACTGAAACAGTTAGTCAGCAGTAGAATGAAAGTGCGGCCCTTACACCAACTCTTGATCGGATTGGTAGGTGTACACTTATGTATAGATCATATCGTTGTAAGGGGTTCACATCCAGATAATAATGAGCAATTCAATTTCATATTACTTTCGTTTTCATTGTTATTGCAAACTAAATGAATTACAAAGGTGGGTACTCATCAATAGTGTTCCTACACTTATTTTACAATAGAGGAATGCATGTACTGAGTTTTAGCTCACATTTTCAAATTGTTTTCATGTTTTTCATTTTAGGAGACGAAGTATTACATGTTTCTCCATTTAGCAAGCCCTTTTAGAAGTCATCAGATGCTTACAGTGGATTCAGCATTGCATAAATCCTGGGATCGACCTCAGGGTCAAGTTGGGTCTATATTCAATATACTTGTTTAGTGTGGAGTGCGAGTTAGCACATGGGATGATTAAGTCGATTGTATCGAAGTTGAACTATTATAGACTTTGGTCTTGGAGTATTTCAGTTGAATAGATATTGTGATTTGAACATGCATTGCAAGATTAAATAGTTTCAGTGATCCTTGCCCTTATTAGAATGGTGGTAATGCCTTCTATTGTTAAGCCTTCCATTGTAGTTTTCCGTAAATCATGTCATTAGTATTTTGTGGGGGTTACGAATTCGGTATCAGAGCTAAGGTTTTAAGGGCTATTGTGAGCTATCAAGTGTCTATGAGTTAGCTATCAAGGTGTGTGTGAGTTATGTTGGACCAGTTAAATATGCTATTGACTACAAGTTCATATGTATGGGCATATAAGTTGGAACCATTTTCGTTTGGGTGATTCAATTATTTGGTAATATCCTAAGATTCAAGCATTAGCAAAGTGGAGTGTGAAACCATTTGGGTGACTTGTTAGTGAGGCATGCTGTTGTTTATCTGGGAGTTGTATTGTATGTTTCATTTCTCTCATTTGTTTAAATTTTTACAATTGTGCACTCCGTGTGTATGACCCGTTGCGTTATGAAATCCGGCGTTTAGCTGTTGAGCTATTGAAGTATGATTTTTCATGAAAAGTACATGTTATAAGGCTTTAAGCTTGGGTTTTAGCCAGTTTTTAAGCGAAACTCTGTCCATTTCGCTCCAAAATTTGAGAGCTTCATTAAGGTGTATTAACATACATGATATTAAGTATAGTGATGTTTAAAACCTATTGCGGTAATGCCATTTACTACTTGATCTATCTTTGGGTCGAATCATTATGAAATAGAATTACTGTAGGGAATTCTATGACGATAATTCAGTAGCTTGCGGTATGCTACTTGGCACTATATGGGTGGTATGAGTAAGATTTAGTTGCTATGCATATAAAGAGGCTGCTCTTGTCACTAAGACCTTACACCCGCAATGCTCGCATTACTTCAAGTCATTGATTTACTTTAACCCTAGTCACCTTGGATTGTTGAGGGGCATCATTCCTTTGCTAGTGACACTTACGTAGTCTGTAACATCTCTTAATCTAGGCCATTTGTTTGAATGGCTTCAATTGTTATCTAAACCATGCCAATGACAGCTTGCCTTTTGTAAGAATGCCCTTTTATAGTAATTCTTGAAATTGTTTGCTTGTCTCATCTTCAAAACTTGATACTATCTAATATTATTTAATCTCCCTTTTGTTTCAGCCCGATATTTCATATTAGTGTGATCTTCAATATCTTTGCAAACCCATTGTTAAATGTGCAATACATTTTCATTTGACCTTATATGGTTGTCACCACTCCAGTGCTCTCGATCTTCACCATCTTTATTTCATGATTATGAGTTGTAGTTCATTCCATTGAGAGTTGATTCACACATCTACCTTACATCTCATTTATTCATAATGATAAGCTCGTATAACTTATTTTGAATTGATAACATAATTCAACTCTCATTGGGGTGGGCGACTGCGATTGTCATAATTCCCTTACTCTCTTTATTTTTGAACTTCAACTCCCACACATATATCTTACATTCTAATAAATAAACTTTTGCATTATCTATTTAATCTTATTGTTGTACTCGAATTGGCTTCATATGAGCAAAGGCATGTTCCTATTGTAACTTACTCGATCTATTTATCTATCCATTGGCACTTTGCTGGTCCAATCCATTTATCTATCCATTACACTTTTCTTGTCCAATCTATTTGTCTATCTATTGCACTTTGCTTATCCAATCTATCTATCTATTTATTACACATTGTCTATCCCATCTATCTATTGCACTAATGTTATTTGCTTGTGGCTATAAAGTCACCTCATTGAAGCTTAGCCGCTTGTCATCTTGTTTCCAATTCATCAGTTAAACCCGAGTATAACCGGACCATCTCTATCTTTGGTTGATTATTTATTATACCCTTTATGATCCATATTTATAAATCACAATTCTTACGGCATTATATTTCAGAATTCATGATATACCTATGGTTATCTTTATTCTAACCACCCCATGTTAATCCCCCTTTTTATCAATCTTATTTAATCTCATTGTTTATTTCTTTTAGACTTAATGACTCGCTTGACTACCAAGTTCTTCATTTTCATTCCTGGCGATATTCATTTTATTGTCTAATTTGGAATTACAGCAGACCTTTGATTTCTCGAATGAGGGGAGAACAGGTGATGCCTTGAGAACACTAAATGAGGACATTTTAATAAAAGTATAATCTTAGGCAATGTCGGGTCTTGTTGGAGCGAGCCAGAAGAAGCATTGGGTATAAGAATAGAGTTAATCCAAGCAAGTATTACGAAAGAAATTCAAGGCTATGTTAAGGTGAGACAAGGCCAACAAGAGAGTCACGTCAACAAAAGTAGGAGACAATCACAGTTTTAGACGAGGCAAAAAGTACTTTGGGTAAATTATACCTCCTCAAAAGCCACTTGGGGAAACCCAAAAAAAGATGAAAGTCAAATATCCACATTTATTTGTGATATCAGTACATATTTTCACAAAATACATAAGTTTAGAGGACGAAACTCTTTCAAGGGGGAAAGCTGTAATAACCCGACCCAAACCCATGTTTATTTATTTAAATCATATTTATTTATTTAATTAATCATGTTTATTCATTTAATTAATCATGTTTATTGATTTAATCACTCATGGTTGATGGCTTAACCAAATCATATTTATTAATTCAATTACAATCAATTTATATATTTACCGAATTACCTTACGTCATCTAAATTTTCTGTTTTCATTTATCATATTTAAGCATTCCGGTTGGGGGATATTTTATTTAGGTCCCACTTTGCAATTCAAGTTTCATTGATTGAAAATTCAAGTTTGGTTGATTAATTAAATTTCAGGTGAATCGATAGTAGGCCACGACAATTATCATTGGCATTAAATTATCTTCAATAAAGTCACAAAATTTTTAGTTTTAGCTACGCAAAAACTAAAGCCCGAATTCATTTATTTTGGCTCAATTCATTGGACCTAAATTATCGCCCAATTCCATTGGGCTCAAATTTTGGCCCGAAACTTTTGGTGCAATTAAATTAAGTTAATTACTATCATTTGTATCTAACTTCAATTACCAAAATACATCTTTGGAGGCTTAAATATTAGCCAAGTATCAAAGATAAACATCCAAGTCATTTACCACCAAGACAAGTCTAGCCTTCATCTTCTTACTCTCTCCTCCAACACCAAACACCAACTCCATCCTCTAGCATCCAAGCTCAAAGTGAGAAAAACTGTAACTCTATCCTCATGTATTTTTGGTTATGGTGATTATTTTAGTTGCGGTTTATGTTTACATGATCAAATTAAATGTTATCATGCAAATTTTATTGATTTTGGGGATATTGATCATGGTGGGGTTGAGCTTGAAGTATGTTAAGGTTAGGGTTTTGTCATGATGAAGTTAGCTTAAGTCAAGTGATGGATTTGTATTGTTTTGTATATGATTTTATAATCTTTAGTCTTATTGATAATTATGATGATGTTTTTGGTGACTTGGAGTGATTTTAAGTGAGAATTTATGTGAAAAAAAAGAGGAGAAAGCAAAAACAGCGAGGGTTGGAATTCGCAGAAAATAGGGGTGACTTTGAGATTCAACTGGTAATGATTAGCCCATTGAAAAATTATGATTTTTGGTGGGCAGCTCAGTGTGTTAGCTTTCAAATGCCTTGTGAATTGCCTTAATTCGAGTTATGTGGACAAAGTTATGATCGTACACAGATTAGGCCAAAATTGACATACTTATGTTCTTGCCCAATTTTGGAAACCCTGTTAAGGGAATTATGTTTTATATTGTAAATGAAAGTTTTTTGGGATTTCTTAATCTTTCCATATTGGGTTTTTAGGTCTCCATTTGAGGTCAAGGATGAAAGATATGAATTTTTGAAGTGAACTAACCTACTTTGGTGTAAATCGTGCTGTTGTTGTAATTTCTGTGTAGCGTATACATGGAGGGAAATTCTAAAAATTTTATTGTAGATTGTCCATATTATTTCAAATTTCATATAAGATTTCATGAATTTTGTTGCGTATTTTGAGTTTGGTGATTTTTGGAAGTATTTTAAGTAATTGTGTAAAGAGCAATAATAAAGATTGAGTGAGATTGGTCATACACTTATTTTGTGTATTTTAGGCCAGGTAAGGTCATTTAAGTGGGAAGTGAATATTCATGGACTTTCATGGAGCATTTAGCTTGACTAATGAGAAAGAAGACAACAAGTATATAATTTGGGACCTTAATTATGAGTTTTGAATCACTTATGGATATTACAAAGAATGTACCATGTTTGGAAAGTTTAATAGCTTTCATTAGGATCAACAATCTATTTGGGGTGAAAAAGTGTATTTAATGGACTTGTGACTTAAATATGGAAAGTGGGGAGAATTTTTAACTTAGAAACCATATTTATTAGACCAAGTTACTAAAGTTTATGCTATTTTGAACAACGATATATCTCTTTTGGCCTCAAACCTCTATTACTTACCTAACTCAGAATGCATCAAAATGTTTTTGTTAAGCCAATCTAGTGTATTCGCTGTTATCTTGAATCAAGCTATACATCAGTGAGCCTTAAACCCGTTTCAGCAACCTATTTCAGAAAAGGCCAAAACGACTCTCCCATTTGTCACCATCAAGGTCTTTTCCTTTGTAATCACATTTATCTCATGGCAGCCTATTTTAATTTCATTTACTTTATATCGGATTTAATTAGTTTCATTAATTTAGTCTTGAAGTTATATTGAAATACCCAAGTTATTATACCATTTAATTACTCAATTTCTAATACACATACTTTTACTTACTCAATTATATGAGTAACGATCATTTACTGACTACACATACCTACAATGATATTTGTGAAACAGAGTCGAGGCCCAGTTATCGNTCCCTGTTATGCATAAGTGTTATCAAGCCAAAACACATTTATCAAGTCAGATGATATTTTGTTTAGAGACTCAAGGTACGTCCGTTGCCTGTATCTCCAGAAAGCAGAACATGTTTATGAAGTTACATCTCTTAATGAGTTTATCAATGAATTAGTTTATACAATGATTTGCCATTTAACTTGTGGACCCGTCAATTATCATCTATAGGGCGTCTTCCCATTATTTACCCATACGGCTTCAGGCCAACTCTTGATCGGATTGGCAGGTATACACCTATGTATAAATCATATCATTACAAGGGGTTCACATCTAGATAATAATGAGTAATTCAATTTTATATTACTTTTATTTTCATTGTTATTACGAACTAAATAAATTGCAAAGGCGGGTACCCATCAACAGTGTTTCTACACTCATTTTACAGTACATGAACGCATGTATTGAGTTTTAGCTCACATTTTCGAATTGTTTTCATATTTTCCATTTTAGGTGATGAAGTACCACATGTTTCTCCATTTAGTAGGCCCTTTTGGAAGTCATCAGATGCTCATAGTGGATTCAGTATAGCATGAATGTTGGGATCGACCTCCAGGTCAAATTGGGTCTAGATTCAATATACTTGTGTAGTGTGGAGTGCGAGTTAGTACATAGTATGATTAAGTCGATTGTATTGAAGTTGAACTATTTTGGACTTTGGTCTTGGAGTGTTTCAATTTAATAGATATTGTGATTTGAACATGCATTGCAAGATTAAATGGTTTCAGTGAGCCTTGTCCTTATCACGACGGCGGTAGCACCTTCTATCATTAAGTCTTCCGCTGTAGTTTTTCATAAATTATGTCATTAGCATTTTGGGTGCCTTACAACCTATTTTTTACAAATTTTCGTCCTTTCATTCATTCAGTTTATCTGTCGGTCTTTTATAACCAATAAAGAAATATCTTTGCGAGAGTTCGTGGTGTTGTTACATCTCTTCACAGTTTAAATCGTCCCCCTATCTTTTAAAATTTGCTAAGACCAGTAAGCAGTTGAATGTGTTATCTTTTATAAATACGCCTCTATTTGTATTACTGGAACGATATTCATTGGGCATTCAATCCAGTTTGATTGGCGGACCTTGTTATCATTATGGCAATGAACTGATTGTGTACTTATAGAAGATGACTTGTGAAGATCTTGAGGCTAGTTTGAGAAATGAGGAAAGACTAGACATGTGTTTCTATGGACCGAGAGAAGAAAAACCCTATTTCCACCCTAATTACACTGTGCAAGCAAGTGAGTTATCATGTCAGTAATGCATTGAATATTAGTGATATGCCAACCACACTCGGTATATGCTTATCCATAATTACAGTTTGTGAATTTAGAGATGTTTCATCTGAGGACTTTTAGGACAGTTTTTCCCTAAGAACCATTGATTTTCAGATCAACCAAGTTCTAGTTGCTCAATCCATTTTTAGAGCACCTATCATATGACCCCCAGTAGAGTTCAAAGAACTAAAGATTTAGTAAGATGAGTTGTTACAAAAGGGAGTTATTTGACCAAATGTGTCACTATAGGAAACCCTAGTTTTATATGTGTGAAGAAGGAAGACTGAACCTTATGGTTGTGTACTGCGTACAGAGAGTTGAACAAGATTACTATCAAAAACAAGTGTCCTATACCTTGAATAAATGATTTATGGGATTAACTGCCAACAACAGAAGTCTTTTTCAGGAATGATTTGAGGTTCGGATATCACACCTAAACCATGCAACCACAGTATATCTTTTGCAAGAATGCCCTTTTATATTAATTCTTGAAATTGTTTACTTGTCTCATCTTCAAAACTTGATACTATCTAATATTCTTTAATCTCCCTTGCATTTCAACCCGATATTTCCTATTAGTGTGATCCTCCATGTCTTTGCAAACCCATTGTTAAATGTGCAATACATTTTTGTTCGACCTTTCATGGTTGTCAACATTCCAGTGCTCTCGACCTTCACCATCTTTATTTCATGATCATGAGTTGTAGTTCATTTCACTGAGAGCCGATTCACACAGCTACATTACATCTCATTTATTCATAGTGATAAGCTTATATAACTTATGCTGAACTCATAATGTAATTCAACTCTTATTGGTGTGGGTGATTGCGATTGTTATAATCCTCTTGCTCTCCTTATTTTGAACTTCAACTCCCCCACATATATCTTACATTTTGATAAATAAACTTCCGTATTCTTTATTTAATCTTATTGTTGTATTCGAATTGGCTTCATATGAGTAAAGGCATGTTCCTATTGTAGCTTGCTCAATCTATTTATCTATCCAATGGCACTTTGCTTATCCAATCTATCTGTCTATCTATTGCACTTCCAATCTATTTATCTATTCATTACACACTGCTTGTCCCATCTATCTATTGCATTTATCTTGTTGCTTACGGCTATAAAGTCACCTAATATAAGCTCAGTTGCTTGTCATCTTATTTCCAATTCATCACTTAAACCTGAGTATAACCGTGACATCTTTCTCATTGGCTGATTATTTGTTAGACCCTTTATGATCCCTATTTATAAACCACAATTCTTGTGGATTATATTTCACAATTCATGATACACTTATGGTTATCTTTATTATAACCACCCCATGTTAACCCCTCCCTTATAAATTTTTTCTAGTGTCATTGTTTATTTCTTTTGTTCCTAATGACTCAGTTAACTACCAATCCCATCATTTTTATCTCTGACCATGTTTATTCTAGCGTCTAATTTTGACTTAGAGTAGATCTTAGACTAATCTGATGAGGAAAGATCATGTGATGCATTAAGAACATCATATGAGGACATTTTGATAAGGGCATAATCGCAAGCAATGTCTAGCAGTAGTAGAGTAAGCTAGAAGAAGCATCGAGAATAATAAGACAGTTTAAGTACATGCTAACATGACACAAGGACTACATAAGAGTCATAAGGTCATATTGACCAAAGAAGGAGACAATCAAAGTTCAGATGAGATATAAAGTGTTCCAAATGACTTATCTAGTCAAGGGTATCAGGAGACTGGATATCAGAGATAATTGAGTTCTCGTTATATTGGGCTTTATGAGTCAACATCAGAATACTTATTAGGAAATACAATGGTTTCCATATTTATTAGTGGTGAAGACAGAGAACCAGTAGAGTGGAGTACCTCCTTTGCAGTAACAAATTTTTGTTTTGAAGAGAATATCAATTTTTGAACCAAAGTAATCGAGCCAGTGAAGTCACTGAGGATCTAGATACTCGACTGCAAGATTAAGCAGCTATGCACTTTGGGCTAATCATACCTTTTTGGAGGGAAGCAGTGAAAACCAACTATCTGTACTTGAGGTGGCATTGCATGCATGATCAAAATTATATGTTTCGAAGACGAAACTCTTTAAGGGGGAATGTTGTAATAACCCAACCCTAACCTATATTTATTTATTTAAATCATATTTATTTAATTAATCGTGTTTATTCATTTAATTATTCATGTTTATTAATTTAATCAATAATGGTTATTTGTTTAACCACATCATGTTTATTAATTCAATTACACTCAACTTATATATCTATCGAATTACCTTATGTTATTTAAATCTTTCGCTTTCATTTATCGTATTTAATCATCCCAGTTGGGAGATATTTCATTTTGGTCTCATTTTGCAATTCAAGTTTCATTGATTGTTAATTCAAGTTTCATTGATTGATTAAATTTCAGGTGAATCGATAGTAGGCCTCGATAGTTATAATTGAGCGTTAAATTATTTTCCATAATGCTACAAAATTTTAAGTTTTAGCTACGCAAAAACCTGGGCCCGAATTCATTTATTTTGGCCCAATTCATTGGGCCCAAATTTTAGCCCACAAAATTTTGGTGCAGTTAAATTAAGTTAATTACTATCACTTTTGCCTACCTTTAATTAGCAAAAAGATATTTTTGGAGGTTTAAAAAATCAGCCAAGTGAATTTATCATTCATTCTTGGCCAAGTAAGCACCCACACTTCTCTTCTCTCTCTTTCCTACCTCACGGCCATCCAACTAGGAAGCAGCAACCAGCCCTTTTCCAGCCACCATCCAACCATCAGTCGGCTACCTAGTGCCACCCCTAGCCCCCCACCAGCCAAGGCAGCCTTCTCCATCCTCAAATAACCTCACACCCTCTCCTTCTAAGCTCTCAAAGAGGTAAAACCCTAACTTGATCTTGATTTGTTTTTAGTTTTTATGATTATTTTAGTTATGTTTTATGTTCTTGAGATCAAGATAGATGTTATCATACAAATTCTATTAACTTTGGGGATGTTGATCATGGTGGAGTTGAGCTTGAAGCATGTTAAGGGTTAGTGTTTGTCATGATCAAGTTAGCTTAAGTTGAGTGATGGATTTGTATTATTTTGAATATAATTTTGTAATCTTTAGTCTTACTGATGATTATGATGATGTCTTTGGTGATTTGGAATGATTTTAAGTGAGGATTAATGTGAAAAAAAAGAGAAGAAAGCAAAAACAGTGAGGGCTGGAAATGGCAGAAAATAAGGGTGACTTTGAGATTAAATTAG
>NCQT01141226.1:1859-17524 GCA_002740465.1 Stenocereus thurberi | reverse complement strand
GGCCTGCTATCAATTCTTCTAAAGTTTTCGTTAATCAATTAAATAAACAAATAAAATTCGAATTGCCAAGTGAGGGCCCAAATAAAATTTTTCCCACCGGGGTGAATAAATGCAATAAATAATTATGAGGAAAAAGTCATGAACATGAGGTACTTCAATAACCATAATTAAATAATTTAGGGTTGGGGTATTACAGCCTTCCCCCCTTAAAGAATTTCGCCCTCGAAACTTATGACTTTTCCATGTAATGCAAGATTACCTTAAATAATTGTGGATATTTGGCTTTTGTTTCCTCTTCAGTCTCTCAAGTAGCTTCTTGGGAGGTATGTTTTGACCATAGCACTGTGACTAGAGATATCTGCTTCTTGCATAACTGCTTAATCCTACGATCTAGTATTTGGATTGGTTGCTCTTCATATACTAAATCCGCAGTGATTTCAGTAGGTTCAGATAAAATGGCGTGGTTTGGACAGTATACTTTCTAAGCTGAGGGATGTGAAACACGTTATGCACATGTTCTAGTTCTACCGGCAGATCCAGACGATAAGCTACAGGATTTAACTTCTCAATGATTTCATATGGTCCAATATATATTGGACTCAATTTGCCTCGTACCTCAAACCTCTTGATACCCTTAGTTGGCAATACTTTCAGAAAAACTTTATCGCCTATTTGAAACTCCAAATGCCTCCCTCTCTTGTCCGCATAACTTTTTTGCCAAATCTGGGCAGCCTTAATCTGCTCCCAAATCCTTCTTATTATTTCCACTATTTCCTTGATCATTTCAAGGCCTATAGTCAATGCTTCATCCAAGTCACTCCAATATAGTGGGGTTCTACATTTTCTTCCAAATAAAGCCTCGAACGGGGCCATTCTGATGGTGGACTGATAACTATTGTTATGAGAAAAGTCCACCAACGGTAAATCATCTTTTCACTTCTCTTGGAACTCCAACACACAAGCTCTTAACATGTCCCCCAGAACTTGATTCACTCTTTCAGTTTACGCATCTGTCTCAGGGTGATAAGAGCTGCTAAAGTTCAATTTGGTCCAAAAGGCCTTTTGAAGTGCTTGCCAAAAACGGGCTTGGAATCTTTGATCCCTATCTGATACTATATCTAAGGGGATTTTGTGTAGTCGGACTATCTCTTTAACATACAACCGGGCTAATTTTTCAACTCCCCAGGTGTCTTTGATTGATAGAAAATGGGCTGATTCAGTAAGCCGATTGACTATAACTCAGATAGCATTTTTCTTCAATGCAGAAAGGGGTAAACCCACAACAAAGTCCATTGAGATCGAATCCCACTTCCAAGTGAGAATTTCTAGGGGTCGCAATTCACCCACGGGACGCTGATGCTCTGCTTTAACTTTTTGGCAGATCAGATACTTGTCTACATATTCTGCAACCTCCTTTTTCATATTATTCCACCAGAAGTATTGCCTCAAATCTCTGTACATCTTGGTGTCTCCTGGATGCATCGAGTAGTGAGTATTGTGAGCCTTCTCTAGGATCTGTTTCCTTAATTCCTCATTTCAGGGCACACATAGGCAATTCTAGAATCGCAGGGTTCCATCCTCATGTAGTACAAACCTAGGAGACTTTTCTTTCTCTAAATTTTGCTTTATTCTTTGGAGTTTAGGATCACTTTCTTGGTTCACTCGAATTTCCTCCCTTTATGGAAGGCTGTAAGGTAAGTGCTGATAATTGAACATGTGTTTGCCCATGGGACACTATTTGAATTCCCAAGTCCTCAAGTTCTTTCAAGATACTCAACTGAGTAATCACCATAATCTTGGAGCCATGTTGCGCTTTTCTACTTAGGACATCTGCTATAACACTTGCTTTTCCTAGATGATATTAAATTTGCAAATCATGATCCTTAAGCAGCTCAAGCCCGCGCTGTTGTCTCAAGTTGAGCTCTTTCTAGGTGAAGATATACTTCAAACTTTGATGGTCAGTATAAATCTTGCATGATACTCCTTATAAGTAATGTCTCCAAATTTTCAGCGCAAAGACCACGACTGCTAACTCCGAGTCATGAGTAGGATAGTTTTTCTTATAGGGCTTAAGCTGTCGAGAGGCATAAGCTACTACCTTATCTTCCTGCATCATAACACATCCCAATCCATTCTTTGAAGCATCACTATAAATGGTATACTCCTCATCTTCCATTGGTAGTGTTAGGATTGAGGCGATAGTTAGTCGCTGCCTTAGCTCTTGAAAATCTTTACCACATTTTTCAGTCCACTCAAACTTGTTCGCTTTCTTCAACGGATTGGTCAGGGGTAAAGCTATTTTTGAAAAGTCCTTGACGAACCTTCGATAGTAACCTGCTAAACCCAAAAAGCTTCTAATCTCACTGATGTTAGTAGGCCTTGACCATTTCGTGATTGCCTTCACCTTCTAGGGGTCAACCTTGATGCCTTCTTCTGTAACCACATGCCCCAAAAATACCACTTTTTCCAACTAAAATTCACACTTCTTTAATTTTCTATAAAGTTGATGCTCTATCAGGGTTTGTAACACCATCCTCAAATGATCAGCATGTTCATCTCTATCCTTAGAATAGATAAGGATGTCATCTATGAACACCACCATAAATTTATCTAGGTAGGGTCTGAATCCATGAAGGCTGCAGGAGCATTGGTGAGATCAAATGGCATCACTGTAAACTCATAGTGACCATACCTAATTCTAAATGCAGTCTTGGGGATGTCTTCAGGTTTAATCCTAAGTTGGTGAACCCTGACTGCAAATCAATTTTAGAGAAGACTCCTGCTCCTTGCAATTGATCAAACAAGTCATCGATTCATGACAAAGGATATTTATTTTTGATGGTGATCTTATTTAACTCCCTGTAATCAATACACAGCCCTAAAGTTCCATCCTTTTTCTTTACGGACAACACTGGGGCACCCCATGGTGACACACTTGGCCTAATAAAGTCCTTCTGTAATAGCTCATCTAATTGAAACTTCAGTTCCTTAAGCTCAGTTGGGGTCATACGATATGGGGCTTTGGAAATAGGTTGGGCATCAGGGATTAATTCAATTCCAAAATCAATTTTTCTCTGTGGGGGTAATCCTGGTAACTCTTCAGGGAAAAGATCCTCAAATTCACAGACTATAGGAATATTCCCAGCTTTCTCTTCTTTTGCTTGGGTGTCAATAGCACAACACCAGTATCCTATACACCCTTGACATAATAGCTTACTTGCTTTCATAGCAGAAATCAAGGGATAGCATTTTTCCTCTCTCGGCCCATAGAAGAATACTTCTCTTCCTTTTTCATCTTTCAAAATAACCTTAGGATCCTCACAATAAATCTTAGCTCTATAGGTGTGCAACTAACTCATTTCCAGAATGATGTCAAAATCAAACAAATCAAATTGAATCAAATCCACAAGGAAGGTGGTTCCACCAATGGTAACGGGAACAAGTTTATAGGAGATAGGGCATTCAATCACATAATCATTGGATAACTTGATCCTATAATTAGTTTCCGTCCTCCTATCTTCCAGGTTCAATTGCATGGCAGATCAGGTGGATATAAATGAATGAGTAGTATCAGAATCAAATAATACACAAAATGGCTTTAAATTTAAAAAGAGAGTTCTAGTGACTACTGTACCAGAGGTGGCAGCTTCCTTCTTGCTCATTACATACGCCGGTCCTACTGCTGCAGGCCTTAGTGGTGGGGCCCCTTGGCGAGGTGGGGCCAAGGATTTTGCCGCACCTTTGTCCACAGCCTTCATTCTTCTGGGGCATGCAACAATAAGGTGTTTAGGGCTTCCATACCACATGCACTTATTAGTTCCTACTCGACATTTAGGGGTGGTGTGATTTGTTTTGCCACATTTTGCACACGGTGCCGTCGAGCCTGCAGGACGGCTCTTGGGAGGAGCAGGAGAAGATTTCTTATGGTTCACACTCTCACTTGGAGTTCCTCACTCAAACCCCTTTCTCTTTTAATTGATTGGATTAAGTGCTCTCAACTCTGTCTTTACTCACTCCACTTCAACCGCTCGTTCATATAGTTCATGGTAAGTCAAAATTGGTTACCCAACTAACTGATTTCGAATATAGAAGGCCAAACCCTCTTTAAACCTTTTCATCTTTAACCTTTCAGATGATACAAACTTAGGAACAAGAGTAGATAATTCTGTAAATTTACTGGTGTACTGCATCACAGTCATGGTGCCACTCATCTTTAGCTCTATAAACTCTTTTTCCGTTTGCCTTTGGACCACAACTGGGTAGAATTTTGCCCTCAACTTACTTAGAAATTTATTCCAGGTGAATTTAGGTCTTACGAGCTTATCCTTAACAATATTCCACCAAATGTCAGCTTCACCAGTTAAATAATACATCCCAACATTTACTTTCTTTTCTTTTGGCACTTCTACCATTGTAAAGATTTTCTCTATTCCCTTTATCCATTCCTCCAATACTACTGGTTCATAAGTTCCATCATAAAATTTAGGGTTGCGTCGTGCTACCCTATCTGCTAATTTATCCTCTTTAGGAGGGGTTTCAGTAGTTACTTGGAGAATCCGCTTTATCAATTCAGCTACTAAGGCTGGCCAGTAATTTGGGTCCCCAATGTTGTTATCTAATTTAAAAGGAACGGTGGTATTTGGCCAAAATTTGGTGGCACATGATGGGAGGCTTGATCGCCCTATCCCTAGCCATGATCCGAGATTTCCTTTATATGAACCTCTGTATTGTTGTGCACTGATTTAGACATTCTGATCATACATTAAACGAGACAATTCAATCACTGGAATACTCAAACATGTAAGATAAGCATGCCCAACAAAGACATTTAATATAACTCAAAGATTATTGAAAACAAACCCAAGCTTCATTATATCATTTCTTAACTGCTTATTTACATGCATAACTGTCTGTTTATACACATGATCGACAAAACATATTACATCTAATTGACTAAGCAAAGTCAGTTTTGACTCCTGCCTCAACACCAAACACTAACTAGCCCCAAGACACTAGGTCCATCACATGACCAAAAAGAGATACGAACCATATCATCACGGTCGGAGAGGATCTAACTGACTATATACAATGTCATGTCCTACACAAAATACATCCATCCAATCCAACCAGGCTATAAACAAATAGGGCTCAAAAAGAAAACTACTAACACCAACCCCTAGAACCATCTAACGATCCCTAGATGGATATAATCCGGGTCGGACTAATCATCAAGCTCTTCGCCTGAATCGAAGCTGCTAGTCGATGCCTCTGACTCGGCATCACCAACCTCCTGCTCACCCTATTGCTCCACTACCATCTCATCAATCTCCTGATCCCACTATTGGTCTACCATCGCCTCATCAATGTCCTGATCCTTCTTAGGATCATCCTCCTCCTCCTGATGGCCTTCGTCCTCAGAACCATACTATCTCTGGTGTATCAGGGAGGTCTATCATCACATGAGCCCCTCAGGACTGTCAGGCATCAGTGGGGTACCTGGTGTGGGCCGGGAGGGTGGTCCTAGTACTGGTGCTGGGGCTGCAAGCGGAGGATGTGCCTGATGTAATGGGAAGACATGCTATAGAGTCTCCATGGTAATCCCTCTCTGCTCAAACACCTCCCTCAATAACAACTCTGTAGCGATAATAGTCCAAGCTCCCTGGGCTTGAAACCTAGGCCCGTCCTAACCTGGGTTCCCTGTTACTATATACTTATAATAACGGAGCCTAAACTCCACCCATGGATGAACAGCAGGTAAGGACCAGAGCAGTCTATGTGCACGGACAGTAATACTGTGAAACTTAGAAAAAGGGTCCTGCACATGAGCCTCTAATATGAGCAGTCATAGACGCACCGGGATCATGTTAACACCATAAGGGTTCATCTAACAAAGAAAAGACATATATGAGAGGCATACATAATCATAATTCAGGAACATGCAAATGTAAGTAACCTGCATTTCTAATATCATTACTACACTTCTAATATCACTCTAGCAGTATGCAATGACCCTCATTACCAACCATTCTCACCCTTTTATTTCTAAACTCCACATTTCATAAAGAAAATCTCAACTTGGCTCTGATACCAAATCTGTAACACCCCAAATGTAAGTAAATCACTGTTTGCATTTCTTTCATTAGTTTTCCCAATTAGAAATGATAACCCAAATGATTAGGCATTATCGCTGTCCAACAAGAACAAGGCTTTGCTTGTAAATGATAAACTTATTTATAATAATCAATGTTGACCATCAAAGGCATTCACACCATCATAACCCATCAGATCATTTAGATAAATATAGAAATTGTTCTAACATCAAAACCATTCAAACATCTCAAGGATTAGATCAAAATATAGAATTCTGATAAAATATATAGTCGCAACACCAAAATATATCAAAATACAGTGCTATAACATCTCCACGATAATACGCCACTATTCCATATAAACTTCCCGGCTCACTTATCATCTTCAGTGGTCCTGCCCGCCTGACGGTGATTCACTGAACACTTTCCTAAAATAAAACATGAACATATTTCAAACTATGAGCCGAAGTTCAGTACATGTATTCCTGTATTATTAACCATTCATGGCAAAAAAAACTAATTGGGCCCGTATTGCAATTCATTTTTAATTAAACACAGGGAATCAGATGAATATGAAATTGTATTGTCAATTATTATCTGATAGCGAACCCCTAGTAACTGCCGATCAGGACCTTGCCTGAAGCTGCGCGGGTAATTAAAGAGCTATGTCCTGTAACTGATAACTGATGGGGTTACTAATTATGTGATAATCACTGATTAAACTGATTCATTAATGTACTTACCAAAACATTATAATTTTGATAAATACGTGCTGATTTCTAAAGATATAGACAATGAACGTACCTGAAATTTTTAAATGTGAGTGCACTGAATCATATTATGCACAAAAGTGGAAGGAGTGATAGATTAGGCCCTGATTTCGTACGAAATTATCGCTAGAGGAACATACAGTTAGCATAAATATTTATTTCATAATTAATAATTTAGTAAAAGAAAAGTAAAAGCATAACAGAGGCTTAGAAAGAATGACTCATAACTTAATCATCTGACCTCTGATTGAGATTCAAAACCCCAATATAGAAAACTTAGGAAGTCCTAAAAATCTTTCATTGAGGACACCAAGCTTGAGTCGCACAATAGAATTTCCAAAATGAGGCTAGAACACAAGCATATTAGTTTTGATCCGTTCTGCACAATTTTGGTAAAACGACCATAAATTTTTCCACATACCTCGGATTAAGGTGATTCAAAAGGAATTTGAACGCTAACACACTGAAATATCTACCCACCAAAAATAATAATTTTCTAATGGGCCAATCATTACCATTTTAATCGTGAACTCTGTCCGGTTTTCCTGAAACTTTCAGCTTTACTGTTTTAGCATTTCCCTCTCTTTTTTACACAAATCCTCAACTTTAACCATTCCTTGAAAGCATGTAAACAAACTTTGGTCCATCCTAACAACATACAAAATCACCACACTCAAATTCACTTCATAATCGTATCTAATAGAGATCACTTTTCAATCAAATACACACATAAACCAAGCTTAAAGCTAGTTTAATCCAAACCATACCTTATTTGCCAAAACCCTAGTTTATGGTCAACTTGGACTCACTCCAACTCACTTGCAATCACCAAAACATCATCATAAATATCGATAGATTAGAAGATGGCCAAATTAAAGATAAAACAATCAAAATCAAACACTCTAACATCAAGCTTGCATGATTAACACCAACCCTAACCCTAGCATGATCCAACTTCTACTCCACCATGATCAATATCAAAATAACTCTTATTTGTCATCAAAACATCATGATCAAAGATCACAAACATCAAAATAGGAATCAAAACCAAAATAAAAAGCAAAACCAACAAGATCAAGTTTCAAGATTACTCACTTTGCTTGAAGATAAGTAGATATAGAGGTAATGTTTAGTGGTTTTCATGATCGAGGATGGTAGCTTGACGTACTAAGAAGTTGGGAGGGGTCGGAAACCACCAGGGTTCACTGGAAAACTGGCCAAAAAATACCCAGTCTACTGTTGGAGCTTGCTGGCTATGAGGAGAGAGAAAGGAAAGAGAGAAAGTGTTTTGGATTGAGTTGTGTTTTTTTGACTAATCAACTCATTTGGCTGAGTTTTTAACTAGAGAATGATTTTTTTAGACTAACTATGGTTAAGCTTAATCATGGTAACTAGTTAGTTAATAAGCAAACTTGTTGGGCTTCAAAACGGCTAAAATAAGTTGGGTTCGGAAATAAAACGCTTCATAATGATAACTTTTTTACGAAAATAAAAATTAAATCTTTGTAATGTTACGGAAAACAAAATAAATTACTCAGATTAAACTTGTTAGGGCATACTATCAATTCATCCAATGTTTTCGTTAATTGATTAAATAAACAAATAAAATCCGAATTGCCAAGTGAGGGCCCAAATAAAATTTTTCCCACCGGGTTGAATAAATGCGATAAATAATTATGAGAAAAAAATCATGAACATGAGGTGATTAAATAAATAACCATAATTAAATAATTTAGGGTTGGGCTGTTACATTAAATCTCAATTCAATGTTCATTATTTTAACATGTTGCCAAAGGACCATGAATGACTTGATATAGCGAGGTAGTCATACGGCGGGGCATGTCTAGAAAAATAAGCTGAATTTGATCAAGAGTCTCATGAAAAGAAAAAGATCATTTGTGGAATCTCATTAATTTCTGTTCACCAGTTCACCAGTTATGACATATATTGTGAAAATGAAATATGATGACTTGATCAAATCAAATGAAACATTTTGATGAGACTACAATGATGTAGGGCACTTATATATCTAGCTACTTATGTGTGATTCTCGATAAGAGGTTATATATTCCCAACAGAAGTATAGTATAAAAACTTCACGAGTACATTAGTCGCACGATCTATTTGCTCAGTGCAAACAACATGCATAAACAATAGAAAAATAAGTTTTCTTTCAGTGGAAATATGTACTCCAGTATATGTGACTGAGAGATGTTAGACTCAAGAAATGAATTCACCCATAAGAGGTGCTGGCCTGAGCACATAAAGTGTTGAAATGCCATAAGGTTATATTAGTAATTTCTATGTAAAACCCTAGAGCCTCTGCCTTATTATAAGTAAGGGTATAATCTAATCGGTAGGCTCGACAGTGGCGTCAAAGAGCCAACACTTAGGCTGCGGGATTGCAGATGATCATCTGTATTATACTATCCTTCCTGATCAGTTATTCAAGTGAGGCGTTTGATTGTATTACTTTTTAAGGATTAAGGCACTTTTATTTAAATTTAATCTATGATCTAATTTTCCGTAAAAAACCAACAACTTGCTTCCTCTTTATTTTTCTTTTTTTTTTCTATTGTAAACTTTTGCAGCTTTGTGCTGTCTATTTTTTAAACAAAAATTTTTATTTGTAAAATAGCAAAAATAATGAAGCTTGCACCTTTAAAAACTAATTGGCATCACAGTGATGATGAAGATTTTTATTTAGTTTTAAGTTGATTTCACAAATCTATTGTAGTGCACATAACAAGGGCCATGATAATTTAGAATTACCATGTTGGCATAAGAAGCATAAGTTTGATGAAAAGTAGAGGTAAAAGAGTTTCATGCTTTGAAATTTCAAATTTTTTTCCTATTTTCGGATCTCTAAAATTATTTGAGTAAGGAGAATGGATAGGGTTAGTTTTTTCCCTGGTTTTTTATTTGTTCTTCATAAATACAGAATATCTTGTGCTTTAATGAAATCATAAATGCTATACTTGAATTTGTTTCCAACCAAAAAAAGGTAATATTTATGACAATTTTACTGTAGAAAACCTATTTTGTTATTATATTTAACTAGTTTTGCACCCATGTAGTGCGTAAATTACTTTTTAATTATGTAATTATTGTATATGACGTTCAATTGTAGCTATATTTATGGTAACTTATTGTTTTTGTTAATAAGTATTGGAAAGTTAACTTCATGATTCATTAGTAGCAAGAATTGAAGTCTAACATGGATATTCTCACCTTGAACTTGAATGAGTATATGAAGTGATGTTATACACCAATAATGTTATCAAATTATATTTGTCCCAAAAAAAAGTAGCAGTAATAGAAACGACATAGTAGAACTAGGGTTTTAGATGGGAAAGGCATGCAACGATGTTCTTTATATTAATAAGCTTGAGGGCATTTAAGCTGCTAAAGCGTTTAGTAATTGTATTAAAAAGCTTTGTTGCCTCCGTTTTTCCTTAATGTTCTGTTTCTTTCTTGTCCTCTTGTTCTCATGCCTTTATTTCATGCTTTGTTCATCCTCTTAATAGATTATCACTTTTAACCCAATTTATCAAAAAATAAACATAAAATAAGGTTATTTATATCGAGTCCCAGATGGAAAACAATTATAGAAATTCACATTTATTTAGATCCTATTATTATTGTTCCTTACATACGGGTTTACAAGATTCAAATATAACATATTTTCTGGTGTGGAAGAAAGGTTGTAGTCCCCTAATTAATAATGAAACATGGCCATGCGACCCCAACAATGTCCATAGTTAAGTGGCTTCTAACTCCATCTGGAAAGGCATCAAGGACACCAACTGAGAATTTGGATGCACCCCTGTATAAGCTAACTTGTCCGCAACATTATTAGCTTGTCTAAAACAATGAGTGACACGAAGCTGCCACCCGGGTAGGAGAGTAGATTCTTGCACTACTAGATTAGTGAATAATGTTCCATAGGGACTTGGTACTTCCATTGGATGGGGCCCACCACCACTAGAGAGTTCAGGTAAACATAGAGTTTCTAGATACCCCGTCCTTTAGCTATTCTCAAACCTCATAACATTGCCTTCAGCTCAGCTTTAACTGACATACAAATTCCTATGTGTTCCGTTTATCCCCCTAGCCATTCCCTTCTAGCTCCTCTAAAGAAACCACCGCCTCTCGCAACACTAGGGTTTCCTTCTATAACCCCATTAGTATTCAACATGATCCAATCCATGATTGGGCTAATCCATTTAACAAGGAATTCATTCTTTCTCTGGCCCCTATTAGCATCGTTGCCTTGTTGGTCCCGATGTGCTATGATGATTTCTTTAAATCGGTTGATTAAGAAGGTTGTCGTGCCTATTGGAAATTTCATCCCTCCTATCAAAGATCCTTCCATTTCTCCACTTCCATGGTACCAAATTATGGTAACAAATTTGGTGGGCCAGTTGGGATCACTGGATTTATCACTGATATGGTCCCGGATCCAAAGGCTGAATTCATTATTGAAATGTTTGCTTCAGTACCTTGCGCCAAAAAAGGATTCCCTATTAACCGAGCCTGTGGGCATAACCGAAGTACGTATTCCGTGTCCACCAACCTTGCTTCACATCTCTCAGTCTCACATCCCGGGTCCGAACCCAATCCTCTTTTATACCTATTAGCATTATAAAGAAGCCCATGCATAAAAATATTCTAATTCGTTGAGGGACTTTGATCTCCACGGATGTCGCCAAGTGTTTTCAAAGCTGAGGTCTTGTTCATGCCTTATGAGTTTCAAAGAAGACGTAATGGTGAAGCACCCCAAGGTGGTAACACCCCAGAAAAGTCGGTCCGAGTCACTTGCTATTGATAGTTCAAAGGATTCAATCCTCATCATCACATTGTCCGAGAGGAACTCTTTAAACTGCGTCCATTTCCAACCCCTCTTGGCATCCTAAACTAATCAGGATAAGAGGTGATATGAAATTGCCTGGACTAAAAGGTCAATTAGTTGGGTTTGGTCCCTCCCAACGATCAAACCAAAATTTAGTTGTTTCCCCATTAGTTACCGCTTTGTGCATCCCTTTGTGGAGGACTGCTACATTTTCCATGATACCTTTCCATGCCTTTGTTTTTCATTCCTTCCAACTTGTGTCTTCCTTTATAATATTTGTGAAATATTCAAGCCCATATGGAATTTGTCTTATTGAGGCCCTCCAACCTAACTTTGTCAAGAAAACTGAATCGAGTTGCCTCATAGTTCTAATGCCCCAGACCATCATGTGCCTTACAATTGGTTACAATTTCCCAATTAATTAGATGGATCTTTTACTCAGAGGATGTGCCCCCTATGGAAACCTACGTATCTTCTTATCGACCTCATTGTAAACAGACCTTAGGAACTAGGTTGTTTGCATTACATATGCTGGAATAGCAAAATGGTAGCTTAGGCTAACGTGGCTCAACTTGCAAGGGATGGACATCTTGTCTTCCAGCCTGCCAGACATTTATTCACCTGGTCCACAAAGATATTGAAACTAGGCTCGATAAACTTGACCATAGACTACCAGGACTCCAAGGTATTGGCCTAAATCATCCGTGGCCTCGAGACCAAGCATAACACACACTGCGTCAGCCAAAAGGGGTTTTGCATTCATTGAGAAATGAACTCGAGATTTCATGAGGCTAATGCCTTCGCCTGATGCCTCACAAAATCTTTTTAAACATCCTTTAACAACTTAGGCTTGATCCAAATCTACTTCCACAAAAAGGGCTAAATCATCGACAAAAATAAGGCTCGTAAGTGTTGGCCCAGTTCGTCCAATTGTAATGAGAGCCCACTGCCGAGGGGAGATGGTCTCCTCAATGACATGCGCCAGTCTCAACATGCACTCCACAAACAAATATGGGCAGAGGAGATCACCTTGTCTAACCCCTTGCGACGGGAAGAATTTCTCTATGGGCTCATCATTCTAAAGAACTCCTATTATACATGAGGTCATGCAATTCATTACAACCTTCACCATACAATCGGGAATGCCCATGTCAATCAAAGTTTCATGGATAAAGCTCCATTTTAATTATCGTAAGCCTTTTTCACATTTATTTTGATGACCATGATCCCTTTTTTTCTTCTTTCAACTTCACATACTGAAGGACTTCTTGCATGATTACCACATTATCACTGATTTGCCACCCCGGGATGAAGCTCGCTTACGTTGGGGAAATCAAAATGGTAAGAATGTGCTTAAGTCAATGCACAATTGCTTTGATGATGATTTTGTAAGTTACATTGCATAGGAAAATTGGCCTAAATTGAGTAATAAGATGTGGGTTCTCCACCTTCAGAATAAGGGTAGGGTAGGTCACATTGAGGCCTCTGGAATTTCCCTTTCATGCAAGACACCTAGCACCAAATCACATACTTTATTGCCAACCAGTGCCTAATATTTTTGGAAGAAGAAAGCATGAAAGCTCTGGATCCGTGGCCTTAAGTCGCCAATGGACTTGAGAGCATCAAATACCTCTTTGGTCATAACTGGCTTGGAAAGCTCAGCAATTTGATCAGCATGGATTTGCGGGAAGCAATCCGTAAGTAGGCCACTTTGCAAAGGGGACTGAGTGGTATCCGTATAGAGTTGCCAAAAAATCCCATAATGTGCTATCTCAACTTGTTTTGGTTACTAGTCCAATTATTATTCTCATAGATGAGGGTTTCAATGCGGTTGTATTTCTGCCTGATGATTGTGCTCAAATGGAAGTATCTCGTGTTGCAGTCACTATCCGATATAGCTTCCATTCTTGACTTCTGAAACTACAAAGTTCTAATTTGGTTAAGGACAACATTCAACTCTTCCCCCAGTTTACCCTCGAGTCTAATGAGGTGCCCATTACCACTCGCAGCTAGCTTCAGTTAAACTCCTAACAACCGTGCCCTGATCTTCTTTTTGCATCTAAATAGGTTGTTGAAAAACCTCCCTATTCCATTGAGTCAGTTCTATCACCAAGTGTTTCAACATAGGACCTAAAGGGCTAGCAGTGTTTATGCAAGAAGTCTTCAAAGTTAACATGCTCGAACCATGTTGCCAAGAAGCGAAAGGTCTGGAATTCAGTTGCATTGGGGAGAATCCCCTTGTCCCTACAAGCAGCAGACAATTATCAGAATGGTCGTGTGTTAGGTGTTTAACAACCCCTTCTTGAAATCTTAAGCGCTAGTGACTGCTGCATGGCGCTCGATCAAGCCTTACCCTCTGTTGCATTGACATGATTTACGTCTCATCCAAGTGAAATGTGGACCATGATAACCCAAGTCAATTAGGCATTATTCTCAATAAAATTCTTGAAATTAGTATATCGACATCACATATCATCCCCACCATGATTTTGTTCCTCCATGCTCTTTGTTCCATTAAAATCTCCAACTAACAACCAAGTTGTAGAGGTACCATCCGCAACTTAGACAGTTCTTGCCATAAAGTTTCAAGAGATTGGAGTTGTGGGCTGGCATATACCACATAGAATAACTCTAGCTTCGAACCCTTCTCTTTCACTTCCATAGTAACAAATTGATCATGCGAGTGCATCAGTAAGAGGTGGGTAGCATTTTCATTCCATGGGATCCAAATACCACTCGAAATTCATTAGCTTTAACTCGATACCACCTTTGGTAGCCGATTGTTCGGCAAACTTCATCAACCCTTGTACACACTAATGTGCATTTCTAACAAAGTTATAATAGCAAGTTTAAACATAACAATGAACTCTTTAAGATTGTTGAAGAACTCCTTACTGCCTGCTCCATGCACATTCCACACTAATAGATCACACGAGTTGCTTAGTTTCTCATTCTGGATTGGGACAGTTGTTTGAATGGGCTGATCCATGATAATACACTACTAGGTTGCATCATTAATCGATGTGTTCCTGACTTCCTCATTGCTTCCTAGGTTAAGGTTGGAATTATCTAGATCGACCTCCATGCACTGGTGGTTCAACAGGCCCGGCACACCAATCACCCTGTGACCACTGACACAAACATTAGATTCTCACTCGTCAAAGTATGGATTTTCCTATGGGTCTGGAGGACTCCCTTCCATCATCACACCCACTCTCTGCCTTGGCCCCTGTATTCCAAGCGCGTGGGCTGTGTCGGTTGGACTCTTGTTAGTAAAAGTATTAAGGGTTCTCAAGATTGTGCCTTTTGAAGGATCTTGGCAGACACTAGCAATGGCAGACACTAGCAATGTGCTCCTGGTTTGGGTTTGGCAGGTTTCAATAGCGAGTGCATGTTGGTTCATGTGGTCTATCATTTGTCAATAACCCATGGGCCTGATGTGGAGACCTAATGTTGTGATCCTCATGTGCCTCTCTCTGTAGCAATCTTGGGTGTCTTGGATGGGCCTGGGACTGAGCTGGGCCGACATATGAGCTCCCTGGGTTTACTAGAGGAGGCATGTGTATATTGGGCCTTCCCAATCTAATGTCAGGGCCAGGAGAAATTTCTTTTTCAGCATTGGAAACCTCCGCGCTCTCCTTATCTCGTCCCTCCAAAGCAGACTCACCTAGTGCATTGGCCTCAAGATTGACGTTCAAGTTGGAAAGAACATTAAATCTTGATCCCCGTATATCATGACGTATATCTTCTTGATCCACATGTTCTAAACTAATAGTGATCCCACTATCTTTCTCTCAAATTCTCCACTGAGTTCGGATTCCTTATTTGACCGGATCAGCTGCCGAGTTTCCTCAATCTACAGCATTCCCAACTCGATTTGAATGCCGCTGTGCCAGTCTTTTGGGTAACATCCAACTGTCGTACATGGCTTCCTCCTCGGTCGGCAATTCTCTA
>NCQT01141076.1:0-12879 GCA_002740465.1 Stenocereus thurberi | reverse complement strand
TATCTAGTTCAGAACCATCTAAGAAATAAGTTTAGTAGTTCATAAATCTCACCTTATAATGTGGTGGAAAACAATGCTTTAGTTTAACTCTGAGGCAAAGACCAATAACAGTTGCCATACTGCAATGCTGGATGGTTGGGGTAAAAGTTATCCTGTTGAGCATAACCACAACGTATGAAGCTCAGACAAGAAAAATGTTAATCTACGATAATACACAACTCTTAATTCAAACCAACCACCGGATTATCTACTTCCAGGATTACAAGCAGCCAAGAAGCTGCGAAAGGTAGTTACGACGACTTGAATCAAGTCAAAAATGCTTTTGACACTTATCACAATTCACAGCTACAGAGAGTCCCAAATTTCTCATCTGAAACCTCGAAAGTATTGCCCTCAACTTTTAACCCCAAAATTTTGATGCCTGTCCAAACTCCATCTAAGGGACAACCGGAAACATCCTTCAGAAGATAAACATAAAAAAAGCATAACCTTCATGCAGGGTCTCAAAACCAACATGAAAAACCGAAACGAAAACCAAAACCAAAACCAAAACCAAGTCCAAATCTGTAACCTGCCAAGGTGGGATCAGGAAACGATCCTGATGCAGCCGGCGTGCCCTTGAATTGCAGAAATCGCATAAAGCAAGGTCCTTAGACCCAGATATAGCAAGTCATCAATTGATCATATAATTGCTATAATTACAGCAGAGAGAAGTCAGTCGCTCTCTGCCTCTGCCTAGCTCACCTCCCTCACTCCAATATTGCTTCATGGTGGAAGACTTCTAATCCATTTTAATCTAAAACACAGATGCAATAAGCGAAATTTGGCCTAAACAGCTTTGGACGAAGCAGAAGTTATCATAATCATTGCAACTCCCAACCAAAATTAGTCACTAAAAAGATGCCAACTTTCCCAGCTAGACTCCAAGGTTGAAATTAAATCAGCAGACCAAATAAATACCAGAATATATACACATACAATCGATGTTAAAAAGAAAAGTATAACTATAACTATGATAGAACATGAAGTAAGAAAAAGAACTGACAAGATGCGGCCAAGTCTGTCATCAACAGTGATGGATTCCTCGGACAGAACACTGAGCTGCTCCAATGAGTACGGGTGCTCCGGATCTCTTATATCTCTTACATGATTTGTCCTCAGGTCAAAGATCAACAACCACCATATTTATCATTTTAACATTATTTTTGATTAAAACGCAGTCGCGGTTGACTATGTTCTATCAATGTGGCAATGAATTGTCAAACAAGCAACTACGAAATTCATGTTCTGTTCTTCAGAAGACAGTGAGAATCAGTGAAGTGAAAGGAAAAGTGAGAAGAAGGATATCATAGACGTCGAGAGGATCGACGGCACCAGCGGCGGATTGGGTGTCGTCGGAGCGAGCGACCCTTTCTTTCTTGGCGTGAACCACCGGGTTGGCGTTGAGCAGTCCTAGCGTCATTTTCTCTCTCCTCAATTTGTCTCCCTGTCGTCGTTTCTCTCTCTCTCGGGTCAGCCAGGAAAAAGATTTGAGAGCAGAAGTTCACGAGAGATCGGTGTTATGCGGAAATTAAGAGAGAGAGAGAGAAATGAGCCACTGTGGCAGAAACGAAGAGGATCGTCTCAGTAAAAAGAACACTTGCAGTCTATCCAATGAGCTCCTGACACTTGTTATGTTTAAGATAGTTTCGACGGCGGTGTCAGATTGTGGACACGATAAAAGTTAACCAATGCAAAACCAGAGTGAGGGGGTCCCGTAGCTCAGTTGGTCAGAGCGTTGGTCTTATGAGCCGAAGGTCGCGGGTTCGAGCCCCGCCGGGACCAATTTTTTTGTGTTGTTTTTTTGGAGGCCTTTGACTTTGAAATCGGAAATCAAAATAAATTAAATGCTGACATTTATCTGGCCAAATTGCGCAGCATTTTTTAAGCATCATATAAGTTAAACCAAAAAAAAAAAAAAAACTGTCATATTTTTTGATCACCCATCTTTAGCGAATTAATTTTGTGATTACCTTATCTCATATAAATAAGGACTGTAGTTCCCAAGGGGGGGGGACTGCGCAAAAAATCATTCTAAAACACTACTAGTATTCTAACATATCTGCTCAATAATCTGATATTTGGCTGAAATTGAACGATCTTTTAGATCTTTTGATGAATGCTTCATGGTTGANNNATTCTTATAACCCATGTGCTTAAATACCAAAGCAGAGAGGCAAGCATATCCACTTATGATCATGAAAAGTGTAATTACTGTCTTCAAATTTTATGTTGGTATGGCATCCACCTTGTTGTTCAAAATTGCATTTAAAATTGTTACTTCATTACGAATTAAAAGCCAATGTTTCTGATTCTGAGTGTTTTTGTTTTCGCGGTCAGAACTGGAACGGATTAAGTGCATATGCCAGACCGCCAGAGCCCTCCATGCACCAACTTAGCTTCATTTTCTCAAAATAACGAGTGCTTGATTTCCTCTGTTTGGAAAAGGCTGTGTCCAGGACTTAGCAACCGTAAATCAAATTCTCAACAAAAAAACACAGCATCATACCCTTTTTCTCGGAAACCAAGAGGATAACGAGTGAACTGCAATCAAATTCCTAAACATGAATTCAGAGTACACCAATGGTAGGACAGGGAAACTGTTCAAAATCTAGATGCAAAATACACCAATTTTGAAATCCAATGGTTTCGCGTTCTTTTTCTTGGTAACAGGCTCACGGCAGTCTAAGCTGCGTGAATTATTTGAGACATAAGTATGACCTTAAGTTCACTGAAGGCATAACAATCTGAACAAGACAATTGGAGTCCGTAAGGCTGATCCTCAATAATTCTAGGGTGTATTGTATCCACCATGCCTGCGGAATCCAGGGCCATGAAAGGGATAAATGTCAACATACAAGATCCCAGTAAGCCAACTAAACCATGATCGGAATTCTCTCAACAAAAGCAAGTTCCAGTTTCTCCAGACTACTTGTTGGCCCTCTCATAATCAAATATTTCAGAAAGCACGAAAATTGCCAGTAAGTCCACTGGTTAGACTTCATCTTCCTCTCCTTCCCCCCCCCCCCCCTCCCGGGGCCCGCTAGGAGGTCACGTGATTTTCCACCTGCAACACAATGCGAAGAAGGGACGCATGAGGTAATGACAAAGGTAAAGCCGTAAAGGTTTGATTGATACTTAAAGAACGCAGTCAGACCAAAGGAAAAGGGCAAAACAGGATGAAGATCATCAGCTCAATGGGAGCTTCCTTTCAATAGGCCACATCCAAAGAACTCATGCATCCGGCCTGCATAATCTCTTGAATCACTTGCGATATAGAGCAATCTATTAAATATTACTTTGTTCTTATTTGTCCAAGATATTTCATCACAGATGGAACTTCCCGATAGGGCCTGGATGTGACTATTTTGGAAGATATAGCATGCGCATTGTCACATCCTCCGAATGCGCACTAGTTATCATGAGTTGCTAGTGGACAGAACAAAGGGTGGGTACATAGATTGGCAACCATGGAACCTTAATAGTCACATTTCACATGCTGGATCTTTGGGACTTTAATCTGACTACCTTACAATATAAAAGCATTATGCAACTGTACAAGCTTGACAGCTCGTAATCAAGTGTATGCGTCATGCTAAATGCTTTTGTTTTGAAAAAGCTGCCACAACAAGCTTCAAAGTATAGCCACTATGAAAGCCAAGTCCATTGTGCTAGCATGATGAAATTTTTGGTTGACACAAGATGGCAGACAATTACACAAAGCTTTAATCAAATCCTTGGGAAAGCTGATAGCAGTGACAAAAATAACTTAATGCCAAGTATTATGACTCCAGTGTCAGCACCTGGATTTACATCTCATGTGTACTTGGACAGGGACAAGATTCATCAAGACACCATCCTGTTATGAAAATTGAAAATTGCCTTCTTGTAGTCAATCATAACAACAGACCAACTAATCTAGTCGTCATTCAAATGCTTCTGAAGTTTTTAGGGCCAGGTTTGGATTGCTTATTATAGTTTTCACTCTAAACTAGACTTATAAGCATCTGGCCCTTAAAGAGTCCCACTCGACTTCACTGTAAAGAATATGAACTCAGCTCTCCTAATAATTTGCAAACATAACAAAAACAACAGTTACTGCACAGCCACATTCAACTAGCAATCCCCAAAACAATGCAACCAGTTAACAAGCAAGTAGAGTGGATTCATAACTTTGAAAAGGCACGCAAGTAGAGACAGATGGATTCATCAGAACAACAGCCCACAATTGACAAGAAACAAACAACAGGGAAGTGGTGCCACCCAAAATTCAAGTAAAAGCTACACTCACCATTTTCTAAAACTTGCGGGCAGGAACTTTGGACCAGTCGCAGTTGATGACCATCTTCCCTGGTTCCAGCTCATTACTGGCTATTATATAAGTGAGTGGTGCACAATCCTCGTTCACAACCTTCTTCAATGATTTGCCCCCTTGCTTCATTTCATTACTATCAGCAGCTACAGCAAGGCCTACAGGCTCTTCACGGACAAAGCTCGTCCAAGAAAGAGCTGCTTTACGCTTAAGCCTATGCTCCCAGAGCACGCTGTCCTTCTTCCACCTTTGAACATCAGAAAGTGAATATGTCTTCTCCCCTTCTGGGACTGCCTTTCTTTCTTGGGGAGCAAAAACAGCAGGTTTCGACCCAGCTACAGCAAACCTGGGGAAATTATGCAAAGACTCCTCCTTTGGCTTCTGAGACGAAAAGGCAGATACAAAAACATCCTTCACGCTACTTAGTTTGCTCCCGTCTTCCTTACTACCAACCAACCCACTGCCCATCATAAGCCCCGGAGCCAAACAAGCTAATGGGAATTGACCAAGAACAGCATTCGTGGTCGGCTCAGCAATCTTTGATGGAGGAGGACTGAACCCTTTCTCACATTCCCTTCGGTTTCCCGGCTGCACACCCTCAATCCATCGCACTAAAGCGACTCTAGAAGAGCGATTAGGGTCATATTCTATGCGTTCTACAACACCCATTGATGATGTGCTCCTCTTTAGATCGATTTTTCTATGCAATCGCTTTGCCCCACCTCCCCGGTGGTAGATTGTTATACGACCCGCAGAATTACGACCTATGGATGCATAATCAACAACCCAATAAATGTATATTACAACATGACCTTGATAACTGATTGCCAATTACAAAGACAATTAGAATGATTAGCACCCAGTAAGAATTTGCAAGTAAGCGACAAATTTCAGAAAAACAAACTAAACTACGTCAAATTATTACTAGTTCGATTGATATAAACAGCCAAACTGATCTCCAATTAAGCGAACGAAGGGCAAGTGGGAGACTTACCAGCAGTGGATCCTCCTCCGGATACCAGCAGCTTCTTAAAGGGCTTTAAATTGTTCCACTTCATTTTGTTATTCTTTCTGCACTCGAAAACGAAAGAAAAAGCTCGAATTGGATCGACAGTTGGAGTGAAAATCGAAGAAAGATAAAGACCAAAAGAAGGAGATTGAGAAGCCAAAGTGGGAAATCCCACTTCTAGGGCTTACAGTGGCGGAACGTGATAAATTAGCAAAATTTACATAGTTTTATTTCACACTTTATATTTTTAAAGTGATGATAATTTTTTCTTTTTATTTAATGTGGTAGATTAAATTTGAGGTTTTGACATGTATTTGAATCTCGACTGTGATTATTAAAATTAAAATTTTGTTGAGAGATAGTTAAGGAGTTATGTGTGTACTAAAAAAAGAAGAGTTGAATCTAAAAATTTGTGACAACCCTTGCAAAATTATTGTATTGACATTAGACCTGATCAAATTGAAGGTCGGGTCATGAGGGTTAGTAGATAGAATTTTCTCGACCCTAACCCTACCCAATCTTTATGCGGATCAGTATACCCCTGATCCTGCGGGTACCTTCGGATAATTGGGTCAGACCCAACTCTCAAACCTCCCGATATAGAAAATGAGATTTTTCACTAAATTTTCATTTTATTATAAAGGTCAACATTAAACATCTTATAAAATAAAGGTCAAACAATAATATAATGCTCTGATGAAGCGTATCGTAACTATAAACACTCTAATACATAGGTTAATCATTAAACTAATAGACCGATTAGTTCACCAAAATGACTACTCAGTCTACTCCAAACATCAGAGAGGAAGCGATAAAAGGTTACGAATCAGTGAAATTTGGTGAGGTGAATGGAGGGAAGATGCTAAGAGGAGATGAGAAAGTAAAAGCGAAAAAGTTTTAAACAAATAAAACTGAAAGTATCTTATTTTTATTTTAATTTTTAATTTTTTTTAGAAAATGAAGGTCAATGGGTCAAAACTTTTACCCAAATCCAACCCTCATCATAGTCGGGTGCCCTCAATTTGAGGATTGGGACGGATCGAAGATAAAAAAAGTCGAGGTCGGGGCGGATCCCCGACCGGTTGATCTGGTATAATTGACATACAATGTTTTTCTTTAGGATTTCTGCCAGCAAAATGCTTTTTCGTTATACTCTCGTGATCGCATGAAAGTTACAACTCTCAAAACAATGTAAATCTTTTAAGGTGATTATATAATTAGCATATTCATAGTTTATTAATAAAAAATATCATGTGATTTTTTTATAAAAAAATAAAATTCATTAATGAAAAGTCATATATATGGTATTGACATCGATAATTTTCTGATAAGAATAAATCTAATTTATCAAAACAGATCTCTATTTCAACGAAGTTAATTGTAAATGTATTTGTACTTCTTTAGTTTGCTCTATACTTGTAGCATTATTTTGATCACAAACTGTGTTTTTCGACTTCAGTTTGTCTTTTTCGAACATCGAGTGAGCTATTGTATGACTTCACAGAATAAATCTTATATGATGTAACAGATCTAACTTCAAAGAAATATAATCTTAATCTACACATATGAACTTCCATTATTGAATCATTCTTAATCAAATCCAATGAATAAATTGATAAATCAAAAAAATACTCTCTAATTGGCTCAGTAACTCTAATAAAACTTGCACAAATAGGCAAGATAAATAACTTACATAAAAGGCGAGAAATAAAATTCTAAAAAGGAAAACCTAACTCTCACAAAAAGGAGAGAATCTTTAACTCTAACACGAATAAGAGAAATCTAACTCTTACAAGGAGAACAAATTTATTAGAATAAACAAAAAATACTATAAAAATTAAAATTAACTGAGCGAATCAAAGTGAAAGGGAACTTACTACGGACTATAATTTGACAAGCAGCAATTCTGACAAAGCAGATAAGAAGAGGGAGATGCAATGTATATACAGAATTAGGGTTTAGAGAGGAAAATGAGGAGCAATATAATGGAATTTTAATTAGAATTATCATTAGTTTTTATAATGTAATTTTTTTCAAACTTTTATAAATATGTAACAATTTGTTGTATTTTGTTTATTTGAAGTGAATTTTCTCCTCATTTGTCACTAGACATTGATTCATCAAATCGATAACACGACATTAGTCTTTTATTGCACTTAGAAAACACATTGGGGGTTTTTTCTCGGATAGATTGGGGAGTGGAAATCGATAGAACAGAAAACTGAGAGCAGGTTGATCAGATCAATTGAAGTCAAATATCGGAGGAATCAGAGTCAGAAGATGATAAAGGCAGTGATTGTGATGAACACCCAAGGCAAGCCTCGCCTTACCAAGTTCTACGATTTCCAGGTACATTCCTATCCCAATCTCTCTGCTCATTTTTTATCTTTGCGATCCAATTCTGGAATGCGTTCATTGATCTAATGCAACCCAAATCAAATCAAATTAAATTCTGATCGATTTCGTATCAAAATTCTCCAATTGTTGTTGAATTAGCCTCCGGAGAAGCAGCAGGAGCTCGTTCGCACGCTCTACTCAGGTTTCTTTCTTTTCCCTCCCTATGATTCTTATTTGAGTGGGGTTAGTTCGATTTTATACGGGTCGTTTTTGATCCATGTTGTTGTGTTTTATGGTCTTTTAGTGTTGTGCACCAGGCCTGAGGGTGTCAGTAATTTCGCGGATGTTGCCTCCATATTTGGCCCGGTATCTTCTCTTTCTTTGTGGTTGTTCTTCGTTGATTACTTTCGTATTTTACATTTCTGTAATTGAACAAATGTGCATAGCATTAGTTGAGGGATTAACAGAAATCCAGATGCTGTGCTGATTTACTTTCACATTGTTTGGTTATGGTATACTAAAGTGGGATGGGGATGAAGTCATTAAAAACCTTCCCTTTAGCCCCCATTCAGCATTCAGGCAGGCACCCCTCCATCTAACTTTCCCAGTCCTCAAGTTTATTGGACCAATTTTGTGAGTGCTCATAGAGAAGATAGAAGAAAGACGTTAGCAGTAGTAAACAAGAAAGCCAATAATGCTCAGTTATTTCATATATCTGTTGTGATGATCAGAGTTTTCTGTAGCTATCCTAGAGAGAAAGGTGCACCGTGCTCATTTCGTGTTGTCATTGAAACAATAACATTGACGGCACTCAATATGAACTTCACCTCTTGTGCCCATCCTCAAAATACGCTTCATTGTGGTATCGTTAGGAGATGAATACTACTATATCTTAATCCTATCAAACAAACAGGAAATGTTTTGTGACCGACGTAATGCTCAAGTTTTGTGTAGAAAATAGCATAAATCCCGCTAATTTGCTTATTGCCAAAAGATACAGGGTATGCATAACCAGGAAATGAATAGGGAAAACTATACCATATTCCTGCCTACAACTGTTCATGCACGGCAAGAGAATTGTTCATACATTAGTTGGAAGTGCATACTTCCAAGTTTCTGGTATAGGCTTGCCATGAATCGGTCTTTAATGTGATGGCTGTGAGTGGAAGAGAATCTGCTTCATAGTCAACAATAGATGAAGTTTAAATTGTTTAATGCCATAGCTTATCTGGAAATCATGTTTACTTTTTGTCCCCGTAGAGAGATTTTTGTCTCACTGCCTTGCTTTCTGAGTTCTATGGACTCAGTTGCATGGAGAAGACTCGATAAATGGAACTCAGCTTTAAACATAGTCTTTGGGAATATTATGTAAGTGCTTTCATATATCTTAGAACTGTTTATGTTGGGGATGATGTTGGAAGAACGCTCCATCAATAGTTGTTTCTTTGAATAAGGATGTTGTCGCACATAACTGAATTTACTTCCTCTAGGTTCATCTCATTAATGTTTTCTATTATTCAGATTGTCCATCACTTTATCCTGCAACGTGAGAAGTTAACTAGTGCTGTTTAAATTATCCCAGCATGAGTATCTCTGCCCGTGTTTTGCGCACTTTGGGGCTTTGCTGTGGCAAGGGGATGTCTGTGTTCATTTTGGATGTGATACAACTGTTTATCTTGTGCCTGCTGTATCTGCTGTCCAACTTTGGTCTGCAAGCGCGCCTGATTAATAATCTTCCATTTGCAGGATTCTCGACTTGTATACAAGCATTATGCAACCCTTTACTTTGTATTTGTGTATGACAGTGCTGAAAATGAGCTGGCTATGCTTGATTTAATTCAAGGTATTTTGCGAAAACCTTGCCTCTTAAGGGGACCAAGTTCTCATTGTATCATTTTCAACATCCATAGTGGAGCATTTTGAACTAGGACTCTCTGTGTTTTACTTCTATTCATGTCCACTTTATTGTTGATCGAGTTGAATTTTGTCGTCCATTCTTGTCAATTATGTCTGTTCCAGTTGTCTTTTCATCTGTGTAACTGATGTCTTCCCTGTAATTCCTTCAGTCTTTGTAGAAACTTTGGACAAATGCTTCAAGAATGTCTGTGAGCTGGACATAGTGTTCAATTATGGCAAGGTAGTACTGATTCTTGAAAACGTACATCAATTTTACCATGTATCTCCAAATCTTTGTGTGCTTCAATCTTTTACAGGTAACTGACAGTCATGCCTTTTGAGTTCAAACTTTTGGTACTTTGTATGAGCCTTGCTGTGAAAGGCAGACCGTCTGATTAGCTCCTTAGCATTACGTACCCACTGCATGTCGATTTTCCTCCTGCAATTCATGCTCATTTTTTGGGATTCTGCAGCTACATACTATCATAGATGAGATCATCTTTGGAGGCCAAGTGCTAGAAACTAATTCCGCAGAAATCATGAGGGCTGTTGAAGAAATATCAAGGTCTGTTCACACAGCCTGCGATCCCCTCATTGGCTTCATGATTTTTCTTCCCTTTTTTTAAGGCACTTCCGTGGAACTCATTATAAATTCTCTGCTGTGTGCAGGTTAGAAACTGCTTCGTCCACTATCAGTCTTGTCCCAAAATCTGTTTCAAACTGGCGGAGTCGATAATTTGCTCCAAGAAGTCACAAAGTGAATCAATGTACTCTTTGGCCTTTGCAAGGCCTCGTGTGCTAACTCTAATATTTGCCATTTGGCATCCTTCATCCTTGACAACAAAGAGCTGCTCCTAAGAATGACCCATCGAAGGCTCTACATGTGAAGACTTCGTATTTTCTTATGAATTTTACGACCGTGCCAATAGAAAAACTTGAAAAGAACAGCTTTGTAGTAGTTGCCAAACAATGTCAGGAGATTTATCCAACTTAAAATGAAATTGAAAAATGCTATGTCTGTACAGCTGCCAAAGGGCATGACTAAACTATATTGGGGATACAATTCTTCAGCATGGATTTTGGTGAAATCACTGAATTATGCCACATTCCCGCTCTCCTAAACCTTTATTTCTTCTGAATGTCTGCTATGACTACATGTGCAGCATTACGACCAGGTGCTCCCATAACTCCACCACCTGGGTGAGCTCCGCTTCCACACAAATACAAACCTCGAAGCGGAGTTCTGTAATTTGACCTGTCAAACGGGGTAATTCGTGCAAGAGAGTTAATTGCCTATTGAGACTGAAAGCACCAGTACTTAAACCAAAAAGTGAAGAAGACAGCAGAATTTACCATCCTTTAACAGGTCTCATCAAAAAGAGAGAGTCCAATCCCATTGCACCATGGAAGATGTTCCCTCCTAACAAGATAATTCAAAATTATAATATATTTTTGTATATAAAAGCAGCTAAAAGATTTCTAGGCATTAAACATAGAGGTGGGCGCCACAGGGTAAACCCCAAGAAAAACAAAGTACCTGATATTGGACATTAGGAAAATAAAAGTACCTGTCAAGCCGATTTCCCTCTCAAGGTCTGGAGGAGTAAGCATGTCATATCCAAGAATTGATGAGCTGAAGCCAGGCGCATATTCATCAATTAAAGAGAAACATCGCTTGGCAAAGGACTCCTGTATATGTCTCACAATATTTCACAAAAAGGTATGCCAAAAGATGTATCTTGTTGTAGGGCACTTATAATTAGGTGAAGCTAAAGAAGTGCGCAAGTAGCATCTCCACAAGAAAATGCTCCATATTCTCTAAGCTTTGATTTGCGCAAACAATGTAAGCATATGAAGCAAACTCACCCGATATGCAGTATCTTGCCAGCTGCCATCTGATGGTTGGTAGGGTGTGTATTGAATAAATAAGTTGATCACATGTTTTCCTACATGGGCAAGCATCTCCTCCATTATGCCAAGAGAGTCAAATTTGAAGAATAAATGTAGCAGAAACAAGCCATCCTTGCTAATGCAGAGCGAACAGATGACAGAAGAGGGAACTAGGAATGTGCATAACAGAACAGTTGTGCCGTTTGCAGGACGTTAGAGATTATAACTGTTGGATTTGCAATAGCAAATGCATAAGAAGCAGAAAGAGAAGACCTGATTCAAACCTACATAGCAAAAAGAATAATATCGAATACAGGTTTCATCTCAGAACTCCCAGCATAACATAAATGAACAGCTAAGACTGCCTGGTGCTCTCATGTGTTCCAACTATTTTTTAATGCAAAAGGCTGCATGGTTGACATAAAATACGATACACCTAATGGCTATTTAAATGAATGCTTGCAAGAGAAAAGACGAAATATTGAAAGATGGTCGGTACCTGGTGGGGAAATGGTTTTGTCTACAGAAGAAGGAATTGTCATCTCCATAACTGGTCTTCGTGATGGTAGTCCATTCAGAGCATCTTGACTGGCCAAGTGAATCTCCTCCATGCTGCAAGGAAGAAGCAAACAGAGCATGTCACCAGAAATTTAGCATATCAGTAACCCAAAGAGATTTGCATAGGCTTCAACTAAGGCAAAATTCAGGTATCAAGGGAATCATTCAGTTTTTTGAGGTTATGACATTACAAATGTACTTTCCAGGCTCTAAAGGATTCCACCGACCGATTTTGCAGCATGATTAGTATGCATTGCTTGTCGTATGTTGTGTGTTTCCAAAGGAGGCTATAAATCCCCCAGAAAGGAAAAAGCTGAGTTGGAAATAATTCTTCTTATCATAGAAGTAACAAGCTCATTCAGTTGGCAATAGTAAAGGATATTTCATAATGTCTAGCTCTTGCAGAGCCATGTCTTACGGATGGATTGCACCATGGCCATTGCCAAATAGAATAACAAGCCTAATTGGCTTCCGTTGTCATCAAATTAGTCCAGTATCCTACTAATTTAGAGTCATGAATCATCAGCTATAGGCTGGTATCCAAGCATATCTAGTTAATTGAGCGAGTTTCCTTCACAACCCACCCACCATCATTACAGTGTTATTTCCAACCACAAGAATCATAGCCAGGGCACACAGAAGGAGCACTATATCACTTTAAAGTTCATTCTTGACAATGCAACATCATACCTCTCTGAACCAATGTGAATAGTCCCCACATGCTCAGGGCCGACATCAACATGTTTCATTTTGCTATGACAACAGGTAAACTGGGGCAAAGTATCAACTGCCAAATTGATTTTTGTGGTTCCCTGCTCCAGTAGAAGTAACAAAATAC
>NCQT01141075.1:3102-15921 GCA_002740465.1 Stenocereus thurberi | reverse complement strand
GCCGCGTCTGGTACTTCGAGCGCTGTGTCCAGTGCCTCTTCCTCGTCCACCCCGTCCTCCCCGAGTACTCCATCCCATGGGGTAGCCCACCAAATCAAAACAGCTACCTTCATCATGTCCGTACATCCCACATGCAAACATCCCACAATGTTTTGCATGTGGGCCTTCTTGTGAGTTTGAGGACTTTACTTGGTGAGTAATAGTAAAGGCACCCATAGTTTCTTGCCTTGTGTCACATCCAGTTATGATTCTTTTATGGTTCTCCTCTTGTTATACCATGTTGAAGATCTTATCCAAGGAAGGGAGAGATCCAAGGCTAAGATTTGACTAAGAACAGTTGAGAAGGAATCATCGTCAAGTCCCATATGGAACTAATGAGCTTTATCCTCCTCTATGAATTTTGCAATCTTCTTGGCTACTTCACACTTACAAATCGAAATTTTTACGTAATTTCCAAATTCATTCCAAAGTCCTACGAGTCGGTTAAAGAACTCAACCACCTCTGGGTTTTCTTGTTTACAAGAGGTAATCTGAGCTTTTGACTGATGTATTTTCAGCACATTCAGCATTGAATATTGCTTATGGATATTCTCCTATAATATTTGGGCAGATTTTACTTAGGCAAACCTCATATGAAATTTAGGATCAATGACGTTCATGATCCATGACAAGACCATTGAGTTCACCATTGCCCAAGCCTTGGCCTCAGCTGAACTCTTGTCTGCTGGCTCCATTATGGTGTCATCTATAAAACTAAGTTTGTTCTTGGCTATAAAAGTCATCTGTACGGCTTGTTCCCGTAGATCATAGTTCCTTCTATCGAACATGATTGCGGTTATCATTGCTCCAGGTGAATCCGATGGATGCAAAAAATATGGAGACTGACTATCAATGATAAAAGGTGGTTTCTTATTATCACCCATAGCCGCGATCTGCTTCCTCTTCTACGTGAAGTAAGAAACTTTTTTTTTAAAAGGTTTTGCTAGCCTCAGGATTAGGCTTTGATACCATGAAAAATCAGGGGAAGCAACATGAATAAATTGTGAAATTTGTGTATATTTCTCATCCTTCAGGGGCTAACTATATTGGCTTAAATACAATAGTTGCAACTCCCCACCCAACCCTAGTCTTGGAGTGCTTGACATCTTTGCTAGAGTCATATTTCTAATACAACACCAAGATTATCTAAGAAGCATAATATACAAAATTTATTTCCTTAATCACCCAATCGATTGCTGCCATGTTGTTTACATCGTCCCAACCGGTGGATGATCATGTCTTGACCAAGGTGTTTCAAGCTGAAACTAAGGAGATTGAGAAGAACAAATCTAGACTTGCACCAAAAATTTATTTCCTTAATCACCCAATAGATGCCCCGATGGTGGATGAAAAAAACTTTGTAATTTTTGGTACAAATATAAATCATCATCTTTGTGTTTACCATAGTTTGGTGAAATGCTTGATTTTAAAGTAATAAAAGAACATGATTTATGTTCTAAAATAACATGAACAGAGAGCGAGAGCGTTCCACCAAGGAAAACGATCAACTTTCGCGTTCGACAAAGAAGATGAAAAGGACGGGCACACGACGCCCGCCGGTGGTGGACCCTCTTGAAGAAGGAAATTATGCAGACATGGATCTAGGATCTCCAAGGGTTCTGGAGACGCAAGAAGATTGGGTACATGAATCTGAAAGAGGCAGACCCATATCTTACCGGGACACACTGCAAAAGAACAACCTCAATTTGCATTTTGATATGAGAGATAACCCTGGTAGAGGCTCTGAGGATGATGAAGCACCAGCAGATGAAGACCCTACATGCCTGACGATACTATTGTCTACAGCTGAGAAAAGAATGCTACGGGAGCCTTGGCGTAAGGCTCTGATCATTCGAATGTTTGATAAAGGCATTGGGAATCTACAACTGAATAGGGGACTAAAAATAAAATGGGCTCTCAGAGGAGACTTCTTACGCATTGATAGTGGGTGCAACTATTATGTCACCTGTTTCATGAATATGGAAGATTACGACCATGTACTACTGAATGGGCCATGGATGATCGGTGACAACTATCTTATAATTAGGGAGTGGGTGCCCAACTTTGTACCGAAAGAAGATATCATTAGGAAACTCACAGCATGGGTGCGGATCCCTAGACTGAGTGTGGAGTGCTTTAACAAGAACTTCCTACTATATATATTGGCCAAAAGATCAGAAGAGTGCTGAAGGTTGATAGCACTACTGAGAACGTAAAACGAGGGCAATATATAAGATTATGCGTAGAGGTGGATCTTACAAAACCCTTGCTGTCCAAGTTCCGTCTTAATGGAAGAATATGGGGTGTCCAGTATGAAGGTCCAAGAATAATGTACTTTAAGTATGGTAGACAAGGCCACAAAGAGGAGTCCTGTCCACTAGACAAAGAAGATGGGCATCAAGAGGATGCAGCGGCGCACCAAACTCAATCAAGTTTGGCGGTGCACAAACCTCCTCAAGAAGAAACTACCTATGGTAGCTGGATTGTTAGTCAAGAAACCACCCAGAAGGAGAGGCAACAAGCGGCAATCAATGGGGGGTGCTAGGGCGAACGCTAGACTGGGATCAACCCGAGAGCTGCAAACCAATGAACCGAACCGGGTCCCAATCAGTTTGGGTGAGACTTCAAATCTGGAAAGGCACACAAATCATGAAAATCAGAATGCTATTAATCATCGCAACTCAAGATTTCGTGCACTTGCCGCAATTGACTTAAACACAATTGAGGATGAGAATATGCAGAGACTACGGTAGCGGAAAAAGGGAGCGAAATCAATCGCGAAGATTCCATTCTTAATGTGGAGGAGAGAGAAGCGCCGAAAATCATAGTAGAAAATAGATACCAAAATGGTATCGAGATCTACGCAGATAAAGAAAATATCCATATGGAAGTACGCAATGTTGCTCGTCCGGTTAATGAACAACAAACAATAGAGGCCTACGCAGCCCAACATACGGTGCCCCCTTCTCAGATCAGGATTGATTCTGGAGACACTGCTACCTAATCGTGGCCCACGGTACCCTTGCAACCCAGATGGGAGAACAATACCAGTACTCTCAGAATCAAAGATCGGGCCCAGGGCCAAATACAGGGCGCAGGCCTGCAATAGATAGGAGGACATAGATCGACCAAGAATCGCGACCCATCTCAGGTTACCGATAGGCCAGTGAAGGAATCTGGGTTATGGATATGGCTATGGGCCTGGAATGGCCCAATTCAGCAGGAGGGGGTTGAACGGACAAGGCGGACCCCAAATGGGGCCCAAAGGAGCCTAATATTCAAGTTGGGTAATTCTATTTTATGCTTATTATTATAAATCACGCACCAAACTTACAAGGGAACCAAGAGGCAGTAGGCCCTCATGATTGCAAAATCTTGGTGTGGAATGTACAAGGAGCTGGTAGCTCTGAATTCTTGAACGTTTTAAAGGAGCATATTCGGCAACAACACCCAAGCATAGTGGCATTGGTCGAAACTCATATTTCTTGCGCCAGGGCCCAGAATGTGTGTGATAAAATTAGTTTCGGGGGCTGCTTTAGGGTTGAGGCCCAGGACTACCAGGGCGGGATCTGGGTGCTTTGGAAACCAGAAGATCTTGAAGTTTCCGTCCTCCATTCGCATGCACAATTCGTCACATTGGAAGTTAAATAGAGAAGGCATTTGACATGGCGCTTTACGGTGGTATATGCAAATCCTCATTTGCTAGCGCGAGAAGTTTTATGGAATGAATTACAACAATTGGCTTCCCAATGCAGTACTCCATGAATTTTAGCTGGGATTTAACGAGATTGTTAGTCTAAAGGAAAGGAATCACGGCGGGCCAGACATGATAAGCACATGTAGAAAATTCAAACACTGGATTGAGAAACAATGGACTGATTGACTTGGGGTTTTTGGGCCCAAGGTTCCCATGGACTAGAGGGAGAAACTGGGCAACAATGAAAAGCGCTTGATTTATAGAGCCTTATGTAATTTAGCCTGGCGTACACGTTTTCAAGAGGGGGCAGTCTGACATCTTCTACAGTCTCATTAAGATCATGTTCTTCTTTTAATCTCCACAGTGGGCTTTTCTGGAAATATTGAAAACAAAAAGTCGCTATGGTTTCAAGCAGCTTGGATGACACATAAGGTTTTTGACAGATTCCTCTGCGGCACCTAGCAACCTAATTACCTTCTCATGCCAAACCTGAAAAACTTAAGCTTGGAGTTAACTCACTGGAATAGAGACATCTTCTGCAATTTATTCAGAAGGAAGCATCATCTTTGGGGTCGGATTGAAGGCATCCCGCGATGCATTGCGGAAGGGGGACCAAGACACTTATTGAAGGCTGGATAGAAAGCTGCGGGGAGAGTTGGATGTAACCTTACAGCAATTTGAAACGTACTGGCACCAAAAGTCAAGAGTGGAGTTTATTAGGGACGGAGATCGGAACACAAAATTTTTTCACACCTCCACTGTAATCAGGAGGCGTTTCACCAAGATAGAGGGATTAAAAAGCCCGAAGGGAGAATGGTATCATGAGACTGAACACGTGAAAAGCATCGTAATCAACCACTTCAAAGCTCTATTCATTGAGACCGAACCAACAGATTCAACATCAAGTTATTTTTCTAGGGTGTTTTCATCAATGGGTAAAGACAAGAAGATCCAGTTGAGCAGAGAATTCTCGTCGAAGGAAGTTTATGAGGCATTGAAGGATATGGGTCCTCTCAAAGCCCCAGGTCCAGATGGCTTTCCTGCTTTATTTTTTGAAAGGTAATGGCATCTAATTGGTTGCAAGGTGTGTGATGCCGTTTTAAGAGTCCTTAAAGACGGGTGACTTTCTGAAGGAATGAATGACACCTTTATTTCTCTCATTCCCAAAGTTCCCAACCGAAGTCCATCATGCAATTCAGGCCAATTGGCCTCTGCAATGTATCATACAAGCTAGTCATAAAAGTGCCTTGTTAACCGACTGAAGCAAATCCTTCCCGAGCTCATATCACCATTAAAGTCTAGCTTCGTCCTGGGACGGCAAATCAGTGATAATGTCATTATTATGCAAGAAATCCTCCATTCCATGAGAAGAAAAACGGTGATCAAGGGCTGGAAGGCGATCAAGATGGACTTAGAAAAAGCGTACGATCGTCTACGATGGGATTTTATAAGGGACACACTCACGAAGCTGGACTTGCCAGCGCACATTATATCTGTAACCATGAATTGTGTGACGTCATGCATTCTTAACATCCTATGGAATGGGGAGGTAGTTGAGACATTTCAACCTTCACGAGGAATAAGACAAGGTGATCATCCCTCCCTGTATCTATTTATTACATGCATGGAACGACTATCACAAGCTATAGAAATGGAATGCCGAGTAGGGATCTGGAAAGCTGTTCAACCGTGCAGAGGAGGCCCAAAAATTCTCCAACCTAATATTCGTGGATGACGTTGTATTTTTTGCCGACGCATCAATGGGGCAGGCCCAGCTTGTTCAAGGAGTGCTGAATTGGTTTTGCCAAGCGTCTGGGCAAAAATCAATGCAAAAAGTCACGAGTTTATTTCTCCCTGAATGTTTGTGAGATTACTCGTAATGAAGTGTGAATCTTGGCAAATATCTTGGGGTTCCTACCCTTAATAGAAGGGTCACCAAAGCCACCTTCCAAGATGTCTTGGCCAAAGTCGACCGTAGAATTGCAGGGTGGAAGGCGACGTGTCTATCGCTTCCGGAACGGACGACTCCGATCAAAGTGTCAATTACGGTAGTCCCAGCATGCGTAATGCAAACAGAAGGCTCCCCAATCATTATGTGATGAGCTTGACAGGAAGATAAGACGCGTTCTATGGGGTGGAACCTTCGGTGAGCGTAAAACCCATCTGCTGGCGTGGGATATTGTCGCCAAGGAAAAGGAAATTGGGGGACTGGAATTAAGAAGCATGAGGCAATTAAACTCAACCTTCCCAATGAAACTAGAATGGAGATTAATAATGGAACACCCTGCTTTATGGGCCAGAATACTTAGAGGAAAGTATGGCCGAAGAAAAGATGCGGACCACTCCAACATCCTGAGATGTAGCTCAAATATGCAGCGAGGAATAATGGAAGTTCGAGAGACACTGCACAAAGGTGAAGGCCGGATACTTGGAGACGGTAGGCACACCAAGTTCTGGCTCCATAGGTGGTTGGATGCGAGGGAACTAATAGCTCATGTAATCAGGGTCGTACTGGAAGAACAAAGGCAACACTCAGTGAGAGATTATTGTCATCACGGCAATGGATGGGATTGGGACACTCTATCAACCCTCCTCCTAGACTGTACTCTCATGCGCATTACCTCCTTTGAACTAGCCCAGGATGAGGTAGGGGCCGACTTTGTATGGCTAGCGCATAAGTTGGGGTGTTTCACTATCAAATCAGCCATTGCGGTCATCCGTAACGAACAAGGTGCTTCACTAAATCCGATGTGGGGATGGGTCTGGAAACTCAAGGTGCCACAAAGGGTTAAATTCTTCACATGGCTTCTACTCCACAACAAGTTTCTCACCAACACTAATCGATACCAAAGACATATGACTACTAATCCAGAGTGTGCATACTGCCCTATGGCCATTGAGGACAGTGAGCATGTTCTTCGAAGATGCCCCAATGCAGCTCAAGTTTGGAGCTCCCTCAAATGTAAGCAACTGGATTTCATACAAAACGAGCTAAACTTTACAGAGTGGTTCTTTCACAACGCGAGAGGAACGCATGCAGATGCCTACTGGGCCACAAAGTTCTTGATCACATTATGGTGTATATGGAAGTGGCAGTGCTCAGCATGCTTCGACACAAGAGAAGGAGATTTCAGGGAGAAAAGTGATTTCTTAGTGCAGAGGTTCAAGGAAGTCATCCAAGCACTTGATGGAGAAGAACAGGCCAAGACAGCGCAACATGAGTATAGCAGCACTATGGCCCATGTACACTGGGAATCACCACCGGCTGGTTAGACGGTGCTCAATTTAGACGGGGCTGCCAAGGGGAACCCGGGGCATCGGTAGCAAGAGGGATACTGCGAGACCATACGGGGAAATGGTTATTGGGCTTCACGAAAAATTTGGGGGCTTGCGCATCTATGAAAGTTGAGATCAGAGCAGTGTTAAGAGGTCTCAACTTTGCGAAAGAGCTGGGGATAGCTAAGCTATGGATACAACTAGACTCTAAGGTCCTGGTGGAGATGCTAAAAGGCAACATGAAATGGTGCTCACACCACCGAATTATGCTGAAACAATGCAGGGATTTAATTAATTGGGAAGGTTGGGTACTGAAAGTCTCGCATTACTTTAGAGAGGCCAATCAAATTGCGCATCGGTTAGCAAATTTGGGCATCACAAGATCGTAGGTGTGCAACAGTTGCAGACACCTCATTTGGAGTCTAGGGATGCGGTGTTTGCTGATTGTATGGGGGCTTCTTGGCCCAAACTTTGCAAACTCTAATAATACTCACTTTTGGGCCTTGGCTCCTCTTCCGCACCCAAAAAAAAAGAGTAATAAAAGAACATTCAAACTATGGAAATTGGAAAAGCACCTTATCATGTCATTAGGTGGGAAGTTGACAATGCTGGAATATGTTGAAAGAACATACATTTTGATATGTGATGAAAGTCAATCAATTAAAGGCCTGTTCTTTCCATTGATAAATTAATATATATTCTTTTTTTAATCCTTATCAATTCTTACTATTATTTATCAGGGTCTAATTGAAATATTGACTTGAGAATTAACTAAAGGTAATAAGGAACTAATTAATAGTTTCTTTTTAAAGAAATCAAAAATAGAAAAGAAGGTGACCGTAGCCAAGTGAATAAAAGGACTGGATTGTGAATCCACCATGGGCGGGGTCGATTCCTATCGTTCACTTATTAACCATTCTAGGTATAGTAGTAGACGCCTGAGACCAAGTTACAAATAGTAACATCTTATTCAGGGCCTTTTGTAGTCAAAATAGTTAATTGTATCTAATTTGAGTGAATATAACTTGGTAATTGGTTTGATGGGTCAGAAGACTCAATTTCTAGACATTAAACCGAGTTGCTTTTTTTATTAGTTCAATATTGATAGGTCAATTTGATAACTCTGTTCAATTAATTGACTTTGGAAATTGTGAATGTTTGTTATGAGCATGATTTCCAATCCATCTACTACAACCTACCAATCGAATAGTTGTAGTAATTATTCCATTGAACTTCTCTTATGAAATTCAGCTAACTGTAGGAAGCTTATCCGAGCATCTCGGCATGTGTTTTAGTTAATTTGCGCAATCATCCAGGTCGAAGCATATGCATATCCAAGTGGTAATTAAAAATTCCTAGCGGATTAGCGGCAGCTTAAATTAAATTTGTCAATAATTCATCTTCGCAATTTCATTAACAAGCCTTATCCAATTGGGAGTAAACAATCTTTCCCTCCATTTCTGTTTGATTTATTCCTTTCCTATGTACTTAGACTCGCTTATTTTATAATTCTTCAAGAACTTATGCTTACGCACAACGCATGGATCATGCCAATTGAGTGTTTTTTTTTTTTTTGGGGGGGTCAGGCTATAACAAAAACGGATAGGTATAATTGTTGGAAAGGCTAAACAAATAATTAAATTCAAAAATACACAAAAATAGATCAAAAGATCGGTCATACTATCAACATCAGGGAAAGGTCAATGTGATTTCTGTTTGCTTTGAGCACAAACAATAAGAATTAATTAATTCAAGCAAATAGGCCATTCCCATGCCTCAATTTTTATCAGCGGGTCTTGCGGTGGCCATGTAATTAATCACCCTTGTTTCTCTGTCCTCCCACCCTCACTATTATAAAAGCATTCACGTCTAGTTAGCTTCACCAGTCACATATCTTGAACTTTCATAACCCATTATTACTCCTAATTAAGCTTTATTTATCAGTTAAGTTGTCTGACATTGTTGAGTCAGATCGAGCACTCGAGCATGGAGGTTGCTGGAGCTGTATTGGCGGTGTTATTGGCCCTGGCCGCCCCTGCCTTCGCCAACGACCCCGATATGCTCCAAGATGTCTGCGTTGCTAACCCTTCTGCAGGTACTCCCTATCCCTCCCTCTCTGACTATGCAAATTCAGTAAACTTCAAACCAACAACTCCTAATATAAGTCCCGCTTTTACAGAGTCTGAAAATTGATCTAGTTTCCAAAATCTTTTACTCGATGGTTGATCTATCAGTCTTTTGCAGTTGGTCTAGTTTCATTGTTTCAAATGAGAGACATCAGAAATTAGAGAGGCTATATATGTCATAATTTCAAACTCATTAATCATATAAGATGAAGATATCAGAGCATCGTTTAGTCATAAACATATTAATCTTCAGAGCTCTTAGAAAAGTTGTGCTTATTGAGGCAATTAGTTAGAATTGAAGTCAGAACACGCCCTCTGTATTTGGAAAACAAGTTCACTTTTCTATCTGAATTAAATCCTCGATGACTTTGAAATAATCTCCCCAACTACTCCTACCTTATTTATGATCATTTTGTACATTCAATGCTCGTTGATTAGAATAGTATGGCAATCCGTCTTCTTTGAAAACTCACAAGCAATACATTACCCTACAAAAGAACAATGAGTTGATCATTTAGCAATAAGCAATGGCATAGCATTCATTCCCTCTAAATTTCCTCTGCTATGTTTCTGTGGAGTAGTAGATAATCTACAGTTTTTAAATCTTGGAATAATCGGAATCAGTATCTTTATAATTTTACAATTCAATAGTAAGACTATTACATCTGACCCCCATATCTCGCTTGGTGGTGGAATTTTTGAGGTATTGAATTTGAATTTGGAATGACATAGCATTCATTATTCACCAACTGCCAGCCCTAAAGGTTGAACACTTTTTAGCCCTGGATATATGTTTTTTTCCTCTTTCCAAGGGTAAGATTATGTAATTTAGACAAAATCCCAGCAAACATTTTTAGAGCTAAAGCAATCACTCTCACATTTATATTCTTTTTTTTTTCTTTCTTCCATAGTATGCACATCAAAACTTGTCCAAACTGACAGATGTCAACTTTTGAATGACTTCAAAATTACTGTACAGGGGTGAATGTGAATGGCTTTGCTTGCAAAGGCATAGCAGAAATAACGCCAGATGACTTCTTCTTTGCGGGCCTGGCCAAACCGGGCCCGACTAACAACACTCAGGGTTCCTTAGTAACCGGAGCCAACGTGGAGAAAATACCCGGACTGAACACACTGGGAGTTTCCATGTCCCGAATTGACTACGCCCCGGGTGGGCTAAACCCGCCCCACACCCACCCACGGGCCACTGAGATGGTCTTCGTATTGTACGGAGAATTGGATGTGGGGTTCTTAACAACGGCTAACAAGCTCATCTCAAAGCACATCAAGGCTGGTGAAACCTTTGCTTTCCCAAGGGGGTTGGTCCACTTCCAGAAAAATAACGGCGATAAGCCCGCCGCCGTTATCGCCGCCTTCAACAGCCAGTTGCCCGGCACCCAATCAATTGCTGCCACGTTGTTCACCTCGACCCCACCTGTCCCTGATAATGTGTTGACCAAGGCCTTCCAAGTTGGCACCAAGGAAGTCCGAAAGATCAGAGCTAAGCTTGCTCCCAAGAAGTAATTCTATTTGTCCTTTTTTTTTTTTTTTTTGTTGGTTTTGATATCTGGGTTGTTTGTTTGCTCTTCATTTAAGGTGAATTTTAGTTTCTTGGGTGGTGGTGTGAAAAATAAGCAAATGTTATGTTTCAGAGTTTAAGGCAATCAGTAATACCATTTGGCATTTGATTCATCGTATCGTATAATATTGTACTTGTCAATATGAATGGTTTCATTGATGCCCCTTGTACTGCATAATTGAATTGATCATGTAAATGGCGACTGGGCAGTCATCGATGGCTTCAAGTCGTGTAAAGTTAGCCATATCGTATCTAAAGGCCTCATGTGTATGTTTACGAATTATACATATATGTACATGATTCAGTCGAAAATAGAGATTATTTGATGATCTGTTTGTAGCATATTAGTATGACTGTTTTTGCTCTACCTACAATACCTAGGTTCGAATTTAAATGCGGGATCTTACTTTACTAATTAATTGAGAGAAGGAGGGGTGTGGGTTGGGTCTTAGGCCTGACAGCCTTGTCCCCCTTTTTTGAGATAGGGAGCCCAATAGATAGTCTATACTTAACCAAAAAAAAAAAAAGATTGTCTACCATTGTTAGATTATTTACTGTATATGATGAGATTATCGATACGACATGATTAAAGACTTATTTATGCTTTGTAATGCTTGCACAATGAGCTCTTACGATGTAGTATACCGTGTCATTACTAACTAATTCAAGTAGTTGATTTTTACCGAAAGAAAAAGGTGAAAAATAAGTAATTAAGTTTAACAACTAAAGTTATCAAATGTTATTACCGCATGAAAATTAAACTAATCAAATACTATTGCACCGAAAATGATTTGGAATTTTTCAAAGTTATACATAGGAACCAGAGTCATTTTGATTTTAACCAAAAATAAGAAAAACCTTAAGCATTGATATTTCATGGGCAGATACGGGGGCTCTAGCATGAATGCCTTATTATGGTTGGTGGTCCCGGCAGATGATGTTGCTTTTGGTGTTGAGTTGTTTACCCTGGTGAAAAAGGAACGCCTTGTGGTTGCTTTATAAATGGCCCTCTAATCTGTGTCTCTTTAATACAAAATTATGCCTTGTTGGGAGAAAAATCATATGAGGACCGCTGCCAACAAGACATGAAGGGCGTTAAAATGAAATTAGTGCATCTACACGTCCGATGGCCAAAGCACAGTCACCAGGAACACTCTCTATATTGCTTGGTCCACATGACGGATCACTATTTATTAGATAAATTTAGTTTAATATTTGACTCCGATTGCTTCGAAACGCAAATCGTTGAGGTGTAGAGCGTTCTCGACAACTATCAGTTAAAGAATCAACTATTTAGAATAGAAGTCTGTGATGTATCGTTCATTTCACATTGCACATCTCAGAGATCAGCTAATGGCAATTCCATTTAATTTGCATGATCAATTTAGAAGTGAATGTGTGGAGGATTTTTTATCCTAAAGTTTATGTGATCTATTATGATTTCATTCTTATTCAGTTATCCTTTATGGACTACAATTATAGATTTCAAATAATTAAGAGAGTTCTTATTCCCCCTACCTCCCATCCCAAAAAAAGAAGAAGATACGATGGTTTATTGGGTTGACGTTGACGGTTATGTGTTAATGCACTTTACCTCATATGAAGGTTTGCTAGCTAGTAGTAGCATTCTTCAAAGTAATCTTACACAACGAAAAAAAAGGGGGGAGGGGCCTTCCAGTCATTATGGACGACGGTATAATTAAATCTTCAATCCAATTCCAAGCAACCCTTTGTCATTATTGACTTGAGGATTAATGTTTAGTTAGTGATAAGCTTCTGTCATTTTTGGCATAATTAGAAGGCATGCACAACAGTTAGAATTTTCATCATTTAAAAATAATTACAACTTTAACCTTTTTGTTGGTAAAATTGTATTCGTGATAGTCCTGCATCCAATCAGGTAGGACTTAATTAGGGGTATAATATTCACCTAAGATTGAAAGAACAATATTATGGCCTCAATTTGCGAACCATTTTAAGCATCGGATCCTCGAGTCCAGGAAGGGANNTAATATATTTTAAAGATAATGTTATATATTGAGCAAAAAATTTCAGCCAGCTGTATTCCATATTTCCATGTTATGCTCTGGTTTTATGCGCAC
>NCQT01140990.1:11486-26906 GCA_002740465.1 Stenocereus thurberi | reverse complement strand
CCTAGTTGTGGTCCAAAGGCAAAAGGAGAAAGAGTTTATAGAGCTAAAGATGAGTGGCACCATAACTGTGATGCAGTATGCCAGTAAATTTACAGAATTATCTAGGTTTGTTCCTGAGTTTGTATCATCTGAAAGGTTGAAGATGAGAAGGTTTGAAGAGGATTTAGCCTTCTATATTCGGAATCAGTTAGCTAGGCAACTAATTTTAACTTACCCAGAACTATATAAGCGAGCGGCTGAAGTGGAGCGAGTAAAGGCAGAGTTGAGAGCATTGAATCCAATCAACCAAAATAGAAAGGGGCTTGAGTGAGGAACTCCGAGTGCAAGTGTGAACCAGAAGAAACCTACTCCTGCTCCCCCCAAGAGCCATCCTACAGGCTCAATAGTGCCCTGTGCGAAATGGAGTAGAACAAATCTCGCCACTCCTGAATGCCGAGTAGGAATGAATAAATGCATGTGGTGTGGAAGCCCTGAACACCTGATTGTTGCATGCNCCCGAAGGTTGGAGACTGTAGACAAAGGTGCAGCAAAACCCTTGGCCCAACCTCATCAAGGAGCCCCACCACTAAGGCCTACGGCAGTAGGACGGGCATATGTAATGAGCAAGAAGGAAGCTGCCACCTCTGGTACGGCAGTCAATGGAACTTTCTTTTTAAATTCAAAGCCATTTTGTGTATTATTTGACTCGGGTGCTACTCATTCCTTTATATCTACTCGATCCGCCATGTAATTAAACCTGGAATATAAGAGGACGGAAACTAATTATAGGATCAAGCTACCCAATGATTGTGTAATTGAATGCCCTATCTTCTATAAACTTGTTCCCATTACCATTGGTGAAACCATCTTCCTGTGGATTTGATTCAATTTGATTTGTCTGATTTTGACATCATTTTGGGAATAAATTGGTTGCACACCTATGGAGCTAAGATTGACTGTGAGGATCTTAAGGTTATTTTGAAAGATGAAAAAGGGAGAGAAGTATTCTTCTATGGGCAGAGAGAGGAAAAATCCCATCCCTTGATTTCTGCTATGAAAGCAAGTAAGTTATTATGTCAAGGGTGTATGAGATATTGGTGTTATGCTATTGACACCCAAGCAAAACAAGAAAAAGCTAGAAATATTCCTGTAGTCTGTGAATTTGAGAATGTTTTCCCTTAAGAGTTACCAGGATTACCCCCGCAGAGGAAAATTGATTTTGGAATTGAATTAATCCCTGATGTCCTACCTATTTCTAAAGCCCCATATCGTATAACCCCAACTGAGCTTAAGAAACTGAGGCTTCAATTAGATGAGCTATTGCAGAAGGACTTTATTAGACCAAGTGTGTCACCATGGGGTGCCCCAGTATTGTTTGCAAAGAAAAAGGATGGAACCTTAAGGATGTGTATTGACTATAGGGAGTTGAACAAGATCACCATCTAAAATAAATATCCTTTGTCGTGAATCGATGACTTGTTTGATCAATTACAAGGAGCAGGAGTCTTCTGTAAGATTGATTTGAGGTCAGGGTACCACCAACTTAGGATTAAACCTGAAGACATCTCCAAGACTGCATTTAGAACTAGGTATGGTCACTATAAGTTTACAGTGATTCCATTTGGTCTCACCAATGCTTCCGTAGCCTTCATGGATCTTATAAACAGAGTCTTCAAACCCTACCTAGACAAATTTGTGATAGTGTTCATAGATGACATTCTTATCTATTATAAGGACAGAAATGAACATGCTGATCATTTGAGGATGGTGTTATAAACCCTGAGAGAGCATCAACTTTATGGCAAATTAAAGAAGTGTGAATTTTGGTTAGAAGAAGTGGTGTTTTTGGGGTATGTGACCCCCAAAAGGTGAAGGCAATCACAGAGTGGTCAACGCCTACTAACATCACTGAGATAGAAGCTTTCTGGGTTTAGCATGTTATTATTGAAGGTTCATAAAGGGCTTTTCAAAAATCGCTCCCCTGACCAATCTGCTGAAGAAAGCGAACAAGTTTTGAGTGGACCAAAAAATGTGATAAAGCTTTTCAAGAGTTAAGGCAATGACTAACTACCGCCCCAATCCTAATGCTACTAATAGAAGGTAAGGAGTATACCATTTATAGTGATGCTTCAAAAAACGGATTAGGGTGTGTTCTGATGCAGGAAGATAAGGTAGTAGCTTATGCCTCTTAACAGCTCAAACCCTATAAGAAAAACTATCCTACCCATGACTTGGAGTTAGCAGCCGTGGTCTTTGCGCTGAAAATTTGGAGACATTACTTGTATGGAGTATCATGCAAGATTTATATTGACCATCAAAGTTTGAAGTATATCTTCACCCAGAAGGAGCTCAACTTGAGGCAACAACGTTGGCTTGAGCTGCTTAAGGATTATAATTGACAAATTCAATATCATCCAAGAAAAGCAAATGTTGTAGCAGATGCCCTAAGTAGGAAAGGGCAATATACCTCAAATACTGTGGTGATTGCTCAGTTGAGTCTCTTGAAAGAACTTAAGGACTTGGGAATTCAACTAGTATCCCATGGGCAAGCATATGTTCAATTATCAGCACTTACCTTACAGCCCTCCATAGTGGAGGAAATTCGAGTGAACCAAGAAAGTGATACTGAACTTCAAAGAATAAAGTAAAGTTTAGAGAAAGGAAAGCCTCCTGGGTTTGTAGTACATGAGGATGGGACCCTGCGATTCCAGAATCGCTATGTGTGCCCCGAAATGAGGAATTAAGGAAACAGATCCTAGAGGAGGCTCACAATACTCGCTACTTAGTGCATCTAGGAGGCACCAAGATGTACCGAGATTTTAAGGCAATACTTCTAGTGGAATAATATGAAAAAGGAGGTTGCAAAATATGTAAACAAGTATCTAACCTGTCAGAAAGTTAAAGCAGAGCATCAGCGTCCCGTGGGTGAGTTGCAACCCCTAGAAATTCACACTTGGAAGTGGGATTCGATCTCAATAGACTTTGTTGTGGGTTTACCCCTTTTTACCTCAAAGAAGAATGCTGTTTGGACTATAGTCGATCGACTTACCAAGTCGGCCCATTTTCTACTAATCAAAGATACCTGGAGAGTTGAAAAACTAGCCCAGTTGTATGTTAAAGAGATAGCCCGACTACACAGAATCCCTTTAGATATAGTATCAGATAGGGATCAAAGATTCCAAGCCATTTTTGGCAAGCACTTCAAAAGGCCTTTAGAACCAAATTGAACTTTAGCTGCTCTTATCACCCTGAGACGGATGGGCAAACTGAAAGAGTGAATCAAATTCTAGAGGACATGTTAAGAGCTTGTGTGTTGGAGTTCCAATGGAAGTAGGAAGATGATTTGCTGTTCTTGGAGTTTTCTTATAACAATAGCTACCAGTCCACCATCAGAATGGCCCCGTTTGAGGCTTTATATGGAAGAAAGTATAGAACACCACCGTGTTGGAGTGACTTGGATGAGGCATTGATTATAGGCCCTGAAATGATCCAGGAAACCGTGGAAACAATACGAAGGATTTGGGAGCACATTAACGTTGCCCAGAGTCGGTAAAAAAGTTATGCGGACAAGAGAAGGAGGCTTTTGGAGTTTCAAATAGGCGATAAAGTTTTTCTGAAAACATCATCAACTAAGAGTATCAAGAGGTTCAGGGTACAAGGCAAATTGAGTCCAAGATATATTAGACCATATGAAATTATTGAAAAGTTGAATCCTGTAGCTTATTGTCCAGATCTGCCGGTAGAACTAGAACACGTGCATAATGCAGTTTACATCTCTCAGCTTAGAAAGTATACCCCAGATCCAAACCACGCTATTATATCTGAACCTATTGAAATTACCGCGGATTTAGTATATGAAGAACAACCAATCCAAATACCAGATCGCTGGATTAAGCAGTTGCACAACAAGCAGATACCTCTAGTCAAAGTGCTATGGTCAAATCATACCTCCCGAGAAGCTACTTGGGAGACTGAAGTGGAAATAAAAGCCAAATGTCAACAATTATTTGACGTAATCTTGCATTACATGGAAAAGTCATAAGTTTCGAGGGCGAAACTCTTTAAGGGGGGAAGGCTGTAATAGCCCAACCTTAAAATTATTTAATTATATTTATTTATTTAATTACTGAATGCTCATAATTTTTTTTTCATATTTATTTATCGCATTTATTCATCCCGATGGAAAAAATTTATTTGGGCACTCACTTGGCAATTCGGATTTTATTTGTTTATTTAATTGATTAACGAAAACTTTGGAAGAATTAATAGTAGGCCCTAACAAGTTTAATCTAAGTAATTTATTTTGTATTCCGTAACATTACAAAGAATTAATTTTAAGTTTCGTAAAAATGTTATCGTTATGAAGTGTTTTATTCCTGAACCCAACTTATTTCGACCGTTTTGAAGCTCAACAAGTTTGCTTATTTTCTAACTAATTACCATAATTAAGCTTAATCATGGTTAGTCTAAAAAGGTTACTCTACTAGTTAAAAACTCAGCCAAGAGAGTTAGATTAGTCAATACAACACAACTCAATCCAAAACTCCATTTTCTCTCTCCTCTTTCTCTCCCCCCACAGCAGTAGCTCCAGTAGTTTCTGGGTGCTTTTTCGGCCAATTTTTCAGCTAGCCCTAGTGGTTTCCGACCCCTATCAACACCCTAGTATCTCAAGCTACCATCCTCCATCATCAAAACCACTAAACATCACCTCTATCTCTACTTATCTTCCAGCAAAGTGAGTAATCTTGAAACTTAATCTTGTTGGTTTTGCTTTTTACTTTGGTTTTGATTCTTGTTTTGATGTTTGTGATCTTTGATCATGATGTTTTGATAAGAAATAAGAGTTATTTTGATGTTGATTATGGTGGAGTTGAGGTTGGATCATGCTAGGGTTAGGGTTGGTGTTAACCATGCGAGCTTGATGTTAAAGTGTTGGATTTTGATTGTTTTATCTTTAATTTGGTCATCTTCTAATCTATTGGTGTTTATTATGATGTTTTTGGTGATTTCAAATGAGTTGGAGTGAGTCCAAGTTGGCCATAAACTAGGGTTTTGGCAAATAAGGTATGGTTTGGATTAAACTAGCTTTAAGCTTGGTTTATGTATGTATTTGATTGAAAAGTGGTCTTTATTGGATATGATTATAAAGTGAATTTGAATATGCTAATTTTGTATGCTGTTGGGATGGACCAAAATTTGTTTACATACTTTTAAGGAATGGTTTAAGCGGAGGATTTGTGTAAAAAAAGAGAGGGAAATGCTAAAACACTAAGGACTGAAAATTTTAGGAAAATAGGATAGAGTTCATGATTAAACTGGTAATGATTAGCCCATTGGAAAATTATGATTTTTAGTGGGTAGATAGTTTAGTGTGTTGGTTTTCAAATACCTTTTGAATTGCCTTAATCCGAGGTCTGTGGACAAAATTATGATCGTTTTACCAAAACTGTGTAGAATGGACCAAAATTGACATGCTTGTGTTCTAGCCTCATTTTGGAAATTCTTTTGTGGCAATCAATCTTAGTGTTCTAAATGAAAGATTTTTGGGACTTCCTAAGCTTTCTATATTGGGTTTTTAGTCTTAATCAGAGGTCAAATGATTAAATTATGAGTCATTCTTTCTAAGTCTCTATTATTCTTTTACTTTTCTTTTACTAAATCATTAGCTACGAAATGAATATTTATGCTAACCATATGTTCCTCCTATGATAATTTTGTATAAAATTAGGGCCTAATCTAGCATTCCTTCCACTTGTGTACATAATATTATTTATTGAGCTTACATTTAAAAATTTTAGGTACGTTCACTGTCTGTATCTTTAGAAATCAGCACGTATTTATCAAAATTATAATGTTTAGGTAAGTACATCAATGAATCAGTTTAATCAGTGATTTATTACATAATTACTGATCCCATCAGTTATCAGTTACAGAGCATAGCCCTTCACTTACCTGCGCGGCTTCAGGCCAGATTCCAATCTAATTTGGCAGGTGTACACCTATCTTCAGATCGTAACAGTTACTAGGAGTTCACTATCAAATAATAATTGACAATGCAGTTTCATATTTATGTTATTCCCTGTGTTTAATTAAAAACGAATTGCAATACGGGCCCAACTAGTTTTTTTNNNTTCCATAAATGTTGAACAATACAGGAATGTATGTACTGAGCTTCGGCTTGCAGTTCGAAATGTTTTCATGTTTTGGTTTAAGAAAGTGTTCAGTGAATCGCCCTTAGGCGGGCAGGTCCGCTGAAGATGATAAGTGAGCCGGGAAGTCTATATGGAATTGTGGTGTATTAGCGTGAAGATGTTATAACATCATATTGTGATATATTTTGGTGTTGAGACTGTATATTTTATCAGAATTCTATATTTTGGTGTAATCCTTGAGATGTTTGAATGGTTTTGATGTTAGAACAATTTCTATATTTATCTAAATAATCTGATGGGTTATGAGGGTGTGAATGCCTTTAATGGTAAACATTGATTATTATGGATAAGTTTATCATGTACAAGCAAAGCCTCGTCCACGTTGGACGACGCTAATGCCTAATCATTTGAGTTATCATTTCTAATTGGGAAAACTAATGAAAGAAATGCAAACAGTGATTTACTTACATTTGTGGGCGTTACAGTGGTCTATTTTACTTTCATTTACTTTATATCGGATTTAATTACTTTCATTAATTCAGTTTTGAAGTTACATTGAAATACCCAAGTTATGTATACTGTTTAATTACTCAATTTCTATTACACATACTTTTATTTACTCAATTATGTAAGTAAGGATCATTTACTGACTACACATACCTATAATGACATTTATGAAACAGAGTGCAGGCCTAGTTATCGTTCCCCGTTATGCATAAGTGTTATCAAGTCAGAGCATATTTATCAAGTCTGACGGCATTTACGAAATAGACGACATTTATCAAGTCAGATAACATTTTAAAAGACTCAAGGTACGTCCATTGCCTATATCTTCAGATAGCAGGACATGTTTACTAAGTTATAACTCTTAATGAGTTTATCATCGAATCAGTTTATATAGTGATTTGCCATTTAACTTGTGACCGCGTTAGTTATCATCTATAGGGCGTCAACCCATCATTTTTCTACGCGGCTTCCGGCCAAGTCTTGATCAGATTGGCAGGTGTATACCTGTGTATAGATCATATCATTGCAATGGGTTCACATCCAGATAATAATGAGCAATTTAGTTTTATATTACTTTCATTTTCATCGTTATTACGAACTAAATGAATTGCAAAGGCGGGTACCCATCAACAGTGTTTCTACGCTCATTTTATAAAACAAGAATGCATGTACTGAGTTTTACCTCACATTTTTGGATTGTTTTCATGTTTTCCATTTTAGGTGCTGAAGTATCACATGTTTCTCCATTTAGCAAGCCCTTTTGAAAGTCATCAGATGCTCAGAGTGGATTCAGCATAGCATGAATATTGGGATGGAACTCAAGGTTAAGTTAGGTCTATCTTCAATATACTTGTGTAGTGTATAGTGCTAGTTGGCACATGGTATGATTGACTCGATTGTATTAAAGTTGAATTATTATGGACTTTGAGCTTGAAGTGTTTTAGCTTAATAGATATTGTGATTGTGAACATGAGGTTCAAGATTGAATGGTTCAGTGAGCCTTGTCCTTATCAGGATGGTGGTAGCGTCTTCCATCATTAAGTCTTCAGTTGCGGTTATCTATGAATCAAGTAATTAGCAATTTGAGGGTGTTACAGATTTGGTATCAGAGCTAATGTTTTTAGGGCCATTGTGAGATATCAAGTATTTATGAGTTAGCTATCTAGGTGTGTGTGAGTTATGTTGGACCAGTTAAATGAGGTATTGATTATAATTTCATATGTATGGGCATACATGGAGGAACCATTTCCATTTGGGTGGCTCAATCATTTGGTAATATCCTGAGATTCGAGCATTAGCAAAATAGAGTATGGAACCATTTGGGTGACCTGTTAGTGAGGCATGCTATCATTTATATGGGAGTTGTATTGTATGTTTCATTTCTCTCATTTGTTTAAATTTTTACAATCGTACATTCCGGATGTGTGACCTGTTAAGTTATGAACTCCGGCGTGTGGCCATTGAACTATTAAAATTTGATTTTTCATGTTGAGTACCTGTTGTAAGGCTTTAAGCGTGGGTTTTAGCCAGTTTTTAGGCAAAAATCTGTCCATTTCGCTCTAGAATTTGAGAGTTTCATTTAGGTGTATTAACATACATGATATTGAGTACAGTGATGTTTAAAACCTATTGCGGGAATTCCATTTGCAACTTGGTATATCTTTGGGTTGAATCAGTATGAGATGGAATTACTGTAGGGAATCCTGTGACGGTAGTTCAATAGCTTGCGGTGTGCTACTTGGCACTATATGGGTGGTATGAGTAAGATTTAGTTGCCATACATAGAAAGAGACTGCTCTTGTTACTAAGACCTTACACCAGCAATGCTCCTATTAATTCCAGTCGTTGATTTACTTCGGCCCTAGTCACCTTGGATTGTTCAGGGGCATTATTCCTCTGCTATTGACACGCACTTGTCTATAACATCTCTTTATGTAGGCCATTTATTTAAATGGCTTCAATTGTTATCTAAACCATACTAATGACAGCTTATCTTTTGTAAGAATGCTCTTTTATAGTAGTTTCTGTAATTGTCTGCTTGTTTCATCTTTCCAATTTGATTTTATCCAATATTGTTTAATCTCCGTATACCCTATATTTCATTTGTTCATAATGATATGCTCGTATAACTTGCTCTGAATTCATAATATAATTATTCTCCTTACTTTTAATTCAATTCTCACACTTGCAGTTTACGTCCTCATTAATAAACTTCAGCATTCTCCATTCCATCTATTTGTATATCTGTTATATTTTACTTATCCAATCTATCTATCTACTTATTGCACATTGCTTTTCCCATCTATCTAGTGCACTTAGCCTGACAATTGAGGCTAGAAAGTTACCATCTTACCATCTTACTTTTGCTAAACCTGAGTGTCATCGAGCCATCTTTCTCCTTGGTTGACTATCTATTGGATCCTTTATGATCCATATTTATAAACCATGATTCAATGGGCATTATATTTCAACATTTTGGTTATTTTATTTCAACCACCTCATGATAATCCCCCTTTTATCAATCTTTTCTAATCTCATTGTTTATTTCTTTTAGACTTAATGACTCGCTTAACTACCAATTCCCTCATTTTCATTCCTGTCGATATCCATTTTATTGTCCAATATGGAATTGGAGCAGACCTTTGATTAGTTAAATGAGGGGAGAATAGATGATGCCTTAGAAACACTAAATTAGGACATTTCGATAAAAGTATGATCTTTCTTGTTGTAGTGAGCCAGAAGAAGCATTGGGTATAAGAATAGAGTTAATCCAAGCAAGTATTACAAAAGAAATTCAAGGACATATTAAGGTGAGATAAGGCCGACAAAAGAGTTCTGTCAACAAAAGAAGGAGACAATCACAGTTTCTGAGGGCAAAAAGTACTTTGGGCAAATCGTACCTTCTCAAAAGCCACTTGGGGAAACCTAGAAAGAGATGAAAGCCAAATATTCACATTTATTTATGATATCAGCGCGTATTTTCACAAAACTCATAAGTTTTGAGGACGAAACTCTTTAAGGGAGGAAGACTGTAATATCCCGACCCTAACCCATATCTATTTAAATCATCTTTATTTTCATAGTTATTTATTTAACCAAATCATGTTTATTAATTCAAATATACCCAATTTATTTATTTAGCAAATTATAATTTTGGGTCCCACATTGCACTTTGGGTTTCAATTATCATGAAATTTCAGCTGAATCGATAGTAGGCCTTGATAATTATAATTTAAGAATTCATTATTATTATTATTATTATTATTATTATTATTGTTATTATTACTATTATTATTACAACCTCAAAAAAATTTAATTTCAAGCTATAAAAATTCAATTGTATACGGTTTACTTCCCTTCTTAGGCCCAGACCGTATAAACCAATTATAGCCCAACAAGTTTGCCTTATTAACCATGATTTAAGCTTAACCTTAAACTTAACCATGGTTTGCCAAAAAGCTACTTGATGGAAGGTTAAATACTAGCCAAGTGTGTTGATTCATTTCTCACCAAGCAAGACAACACACACATATCTCTCCCCTTTCTCTCTCCTACCCCACGGCCAGCTGTAGTAGCCACCATCTAGCCACCTTCCATCCACCAGTCAGCCATCCTCTAGCCATCAAGGCATCCACTAGCCATCCCTACACCCCCTCAAGCATCAAGCATCACTTTCACTTACTTTTCTTCAAGCAAAGTGAGTAAACCTAACTTTGTTTTTGTTGATTTTGCTTGTATCTTAGTTTTGATTCTTATTCTTGCTGTGTTTTGCTATTGATCATGTTGTTTTGATAGAAATAAGAGTTACTTTGGATGTTTTGATTGTGGGAAAAGTTGGAAAGTAAGTAAAGATTGAAGTTGATCATGTTCACACAAGCTTAAGTTAAAACTATGTTTATGGATTGATTTGTATTTGCTTTGGTGATCTTTAGCATTATTAATGATTATGATGGAGTTGTTGTAGTTTTGGACGGTTTTGGAGGAGTTAAGGGTGAATCTAAGTTGGCCAGAAATTATGGTTTTAATGATTATGCAAGGTTTAGTTTCATTTAATATCAAGCGTGTTATTTGTGTATATCTGATTGAAAAATGAATCTTTGATGTATATGATTATAAAGTGAAATTGAGTATGATGGTTTTGTATGGTGATGAGAAGAACTACAACTTTGTTACACGATTTTAAGGAGTGATTTTAGATGAGGATTTGTGTGAAAAGAGAGAAGAAAGGAATAATAGTGGGGGCTAGAAAATGGCAAAAAATAAGGGAAATTTTACCAACAAACAGGTAATGATCAGCCCAGCTAAAAATTGTATTTTTTATAGGTAGATAGATAAGTGTGTTAGCTTTTAAATGCCTTTTGAATCGCCTTAGTCTGAGTTCTGTGGACAAAGTTGTGGTCATTTTACCAGAACTGTGCTGGTTAGACCAAAATTGGCATACTTATGTTCTCGCACCATTTTGGGAAACCTGTGGTGGGAATCATTCTTGGTGTTCTAAATGAAAGTTTTTTTGGATTCTTAAGCTTTTGATATTAGGGTATTAGGTCTCAATCAGAGATTGGAAGACTAAGTTACAAGTCATTCTTTCTAAGACCCTATTATGCTTTTACTTTTCCTTTACTACAATATTAGCTATAAAATAAATATTCATGGATTTTGTTAGGGTTTCAGCTCTATTTATTAAAGAAAAGAAGAGAAACATGCATTTTAGGAGTTAATTATGAGTTTTGAATCACTTATAGATATTGCAAAGAAAATACCAAGTTTGGGGAGTTTAATAGCTTTCATTAGGATCAATAATCTATTTAGGATGAAAAACTATGCAATGGACTTGTGAATGAAATATGAGACATGGGGTGCATTTTTGACTCATAAACCATATTTATCAGACCATGTTATTGCAGTTTATGCTATTTTGAACCAAGATATATCTCTCTTAACCTCAAACCTTTATTACTTACTCAATTCAGAATGTATCAAATGTATTTATCAAGCCAATATAGTATATTCACTGTTATCTTGAACCAAGCTATGCATCAGTGAGCTTTAAACCCGTATCAGCAACCTATCTTAGAAAAGGCCACAACCACTCTCTCATTTGTCACCATCAAGGCATTTTTCTTTGTAATCTCATTTATCTCATTGTGGTCTATTTTACTTTCATTTACTTTATATCGGATTTAATTACTTTCATTAATTCAGTTTTGAAGTTATATTGAAATACCTAAGTTATATATACCATTTAATTACTCAATTTCTATTCCACATACTTTTACTTACTCAATTATGTGAGTAAGGATCATTTACTGACTACACATACCTACAATGAAATTTATGAAATAGAGTCGAGGCCTAATTATCGTTTTCCGTTATGCATAAGTGTTATCAAGTCAGAATTTATGAAACAGATGACATTTATCAAGTCAGATGACATTTTTAAAGACTCAAGGTACATCCATTGTCTGTATCTTCAGATAGCATAACATGTTTACTAAGTTACAACTCTTAATGAGTTTATCAATGAATCTGTTTATACAGTGATTTTCCATTTAATTTGTGACCCCGTCAGTTATCATCTATAGGGCGTCAGTCCATCATTTACCCGCGCGACTTCAGGCCAAGTCTTGATCGGATTGGCAGGTGTATATCTATGTATACATCATATCATTGCAATGAGTTCACATCCAGATAATAATGAGCAATTTAGTTTTATATTACTTCTATTTTCATCATTATTGCGAACTAAATGAATTGTAAAGGCGGATACCCATCAATAGTATTTCTACACTCATTTTACAATACAGGAATGCATGTACTAAGTTTTAGCTCACATTTTCGGATTGTTTTCATGTTTTTCATTTTAGGTGATGAAGTGTCACATGTTTCTCTATTTAGCAAGCCCTTTTGGAAGTCATTAAACGCTCACAGTGGATTCAGCATAGCATGAATGTTGGGATCGACTTCAAGGTCAAGTTGGGTCTATCTTCAATATACTTATGTAGTGTGGAGTGCTAGTTAGCAAATGGTACGATTAAGTCGATTGTACTGAAGTTGAACTATTATGGACTTTCAGTTTAATAGATAGTGTGATTGTGAACATGAGTTGCAAGATTGAATGGTCCAGTGAGCCTTGTCCTTATCTGGATGGTGGCAACACCTTCCATCATTAAATCGTCAGTTGCGGTTATCTATTAATGAAGTAATTAGCAATTTGGGGGCGTTATACTAAACAACAAGCATTCAAGGAAGTAAAAAGCAAAAGCAAGCAAGAAACTAAAGCAAGAGGGCCACGACTAGGGAATCGGCCGACATCTCTATCAAGAGGAACAATACAAAGTTCAAAGCGTCCAAGGATCTAGAACCAAAGAAGAAAAAAACCAAAAGCAAGTTATCCTAGGAGCCAGCCAACACCCATCATCATGCATGCTAACTTTAGACAAGAATCTTGTGCGAAAAAGAATAAAAGACATGGCCTGGAAAGTCGGTTGGTTCCCTAAAGAGGGAGATACACATGCAAAGACTAGTCAAAAAAACAAAAAAACCAAAAAAAAAAAAAGATGACGTGATGGCCAAGTGTGAGTGTTAGCCAGCTACCTATGTAAATTGGGCCGATAAGCATGCATCAAAACAAGTGGCAATCAGATCATCAAAGGATTATTAATGTGTAAACTGGATGATGATTGAAGAAGTAGCTAAAGGATTATCAGTACGTAAATCGTATGATGATCAAAGGATTATTAGTACGTAAATCGGACGATTATCGAAGGATTTTCAAGGATTAGTAGTTCGTAAATCGCACAATGATCAAAGAATTATCAATGCATAAATCAGATGATAGCTAAGAATTATCAGTACTGAAATCAAATAATGATCAGAGGATTACCAATGTGTAAATAGGACGATAATTAAAGGATTTAGAAGGATTATTAGTACGCACATCGGACGATGATCGATGGGTTATCGGTGCGTAAATTGGACAATGGCCGAAGAATTATTGATTGGAGGACAGATCCTAGACTGGCAACAAAGATTCGCCCCTCCATTGTTAAGGTTGAAGAATCAATCAGTCTAGCTAGACTAGAAGCAAATGTCCGCTAATCCGGCGTGTGGATAAAGTTACGTACTTCAAAATGAAAGAAAGCACGGTATTGGACCTCCAGATCCAACAACGGCCAAGGTTCAGACACTTCGGCAAGGATGGATAGGTGCCGAAACTTCAAGACATCCAAGCCAATGCAAAATTTTAAGCACTTATTTTGACCTTCGCTGTACTCAGGCTTGATCGAAGTGGGGGCTAACTATAGAAACCTAAAAAGTACAGCCGCACCCAATTGTGAACCTGAAGGCCCAATGAGGTGATGAATCAAAATAAAATGGCCAAAAAAAAAAAAAAGAAAGTCTAGTTAGAGGAGAGGTGGCTCTAGTCATTAAGGCTTGTTGGGCCTAGGAATCGGTTGGTTTTCCACTTTTTTTGCTCCCTTTTTCCCCAACTGCAAGTCCAACTCGATTGATAGTGGTAATTTCATAGGCGCGTCTAGTTAAAGGCAGATTCTTGATAACATTAGAAAAGGAGTTAAGCCTATATGATTAGGAGTCGATATTCTTTTCCTAGGCAGAGTCCATCTAATTATCACCTATAAAAGGAGGGTACCTCATGGGTACAAGGTGGGAGAGGACAAAAGGAGGGAATGAGCAATCGATCAATCTCCTGAACCAAGGCAATTTGTGAGATCAGAGATATTGAGATATCACTTCAGAGATCGTGAGGAAATTATTGCNNNNCGACTACAATACCAATCCTCTCATCTAAGATTAGCACCATAATCACTCCACTAGGTTCCCTAAGTGACTTGAGGGTAAAAAATTCATCTTTCTCTTGCTGTTTCTCTTTTCATGCTTATTGTGTTCTTATAAGTGAATAAAGATGTAGTCTTTCTGGTAGGTCCCCCCCATCAAAAATTATTTATTTTGCCAATATTTGCACTAGACTGAAAATTGTACCTTTTTTCATGATTTTATATGAAATATTACGAATGTTTACATGATTTTATATTAGCGTAATTAAAACTTTAGATTTCTCATGTTGAATATTAGAGGTCGTCAGTGATGACGGACGATGATGTAATGTGCACCATCGCATTGTTGTACCTTCGCCACCGAATCTGTATCCTTAGTTTAAGACGAAGGAGTCACGATAAGTCCATACTCCAGGGATTGCGTAGGAGTTTTCGAAAACCTTTTTGATGTTGAATCAATCCCTTTGGTTGTCCCTATAGGTACGATTCACTTCGAAAAGAAACTTGGTTTGTAAGTTTTTCTAAAAAACTCACTGGAGGCTCTGTTAAATTGTATAATCGAAATTATTTGTATGCTTTCTTATGTTTTACCACTTTATTAATTTCTATACTCAGCAGAGTGGTACTGATCCTAGACAGTAAGACTATCTGGACTAGGAAAAAGGGTCCTAATCTGACCCACGAACCAATCGGTTCCTAGACCAGGCAGGAAACCTGGTTCTTGGATTAGACAGTCATCAATGCTCTATATTAGAACCAGGAAAAACTGGACCTAATTTTAGCAAATCATTATCCAAAAATCGAAAAAGGGTTCTAGCTTTTCAGAGCACTTAATCCAGACAAGACTAGTCATCCATATCAAGATTCTGTATGTCTTCACCTATAATAATGTCTTCTAGTTCATCATTATCCAGATAATTGTTACGACCACAAGCGCACGGTGGCATCATAGCAAATCAAGGTCGATCCCACAAAGACTAGGTTGA